>JAFIDM010132126.1:0-11764 GCA_023159025.1 Thereuonema tuberculata
TGTCCAGAGCTTAAGCCATTGAGGAGGATCAGTAGGTCGACGTCCTCCCCAATGATGAAAACTTGGTCGAACGATGAGCTCTTGGAGAGTGCAGTCATCACTATATCAGGATCGGCGTCTTCTTGAGATTGATGTACCTCGATACCCTGCCTCTCAAATTCAGTATGCATCATGGTGATGAAGCGGAGTTTGTTAGATTCATTCATGCCTGGGGAACTTTGATGGCTGTTGATTCATCAAACAATATGTCACTGCAGGAGAGAGAAGCAGAGCGTCGCAGGCGTTCAGCTGATTTTAGTGCTCCTCATAGATGCATAGTGTGGGTATCCATCAAACACCACAGCTACGTTTGTACCAAATTGGTTGAAAACGTAGCTTACGTATCCTGCCACAATGGCTCTGACTGAATCATTGCGATGCCAGATCACCTTGTTAACAATGTTGGGCTAGATCACAATGTTAACTTCCCAGTCTTCCACATGTTTTTAAAGAAATACATACTAACATGATTCAGTACAATGTTTTCCTCATTTTTTCAAATTCCGATGTTTTACTGTTTTTTCGTTTTTGAGGAAACTATGAGACCTAGAGGCACCATTAAGAAATCAAATTGCAGCTAATTTAATTCTCTACAACTTCATCTCTCGTGATCTTTCTCTAGGACCTTTAGTTTAGCCGGTACGTATCTTGGAACATGATCCTACCGATAACTTTCCAGTTTTCGGAAAAACTTGCCCATCTTTGAATGGATATATCTCCGAAACCAATGAACTTAGAGAGCTCGTAATGGGCTCAAATTGTAGCAAATTACTTTTGATTTACAAAAGTATAGAGTGACAATACCCGAGAAACGCTTCCTTCTGGTGTTTTTTTGACAAAATTGACACAAGTGCCTCAATTTCGCAGTTTTTCGAACAATACAAGAGTAGCACAGGGTTTTCAGGGTTGCAAACTTGGGTATACACTACTCTCAGGGATCCTAACAGCAAATAAAAAAATCGTAGATACATGCGCGTTTGCGATGTTTGTCTTTTTTTGTGTCGATATTGACTGGCCTATAATTCAGAAATAAGTAAATCGATTTTATTGTACCTGTTGTAGTAAGTAGGTTCAGAGTTGCTGTTTTTTTTCGTATTTTGTATAAGATAATTACTGAGATAGTATAAACAAATGCCTACATTTCCATGTTTACAGGCTCAATATTATGGTGAAATATCCCTGGGAACTCCACCTCAGTCATTCAGAGTTATTTTTGACACAGGCTCTTCAAATTTATGGGTTCCATCGAAGAAATGTTTCTTCACTAATGTAGCATGTAGTAAGTGGTTTATGTCAATTCTTAAACTCAACTGAAATAGCAGGTATTGTAATACAGTGGACTCCCTCTTAACCGGCTTAAATGGGACCGAGGGTAAGCCGGTTCAGCGAAAATCCGGTTAAACCAGAGAAGTGAAATGAATTAAATTCTGATGCATTTGTCTTATAAATAAATACACAATTAAAATACAGTATTGTGTCACTTTATTAAATTCCTTTTTAACGCATCTAATCGCAACTCCATGGATACCACTACACGCTTTGTTTTCCCACAATTCGTCATTTTGAACAAATTTTCAACTCTTAAGGCGTCTGGTACAACCGAGAACAAACAATGATTTAAATCAGGAGTTCTGTACCAGGGTCCACATGGCAATATTCTTCAGGGGTCCACAGGCAAAAAATAACAAATTGGGGGTCCATAGTAATATTTTGATGGTCCATGGGGCAATTCCACTTCAGAACGGTTGTTATTACTCAAAATAAAATTTTTACTGTAATTTACCCCATATTGAAATAAGTAGAGAATACTTATGAATGATTCTTTCTAACTTTATTTATTTTATATTTCTTTTTCACCTATCTAAACAACCATCGGTCAGTACTTATCAGATATATTTGAAAAAATTAAATTTACTTAATAAACAGCAACAAGGAAAAGATTCTGATCTCATATCAAGTAAAGGTGCTGTTACTGCTTCTGAGAAAATTACAGTTGTACAAAAATAATGGTTTAGTGACCTACTCATGATGGATATACCAACTTGGGTGACAATTCCTTTCGAAGTTAATGTTGCCGATATAGACATTTCTTTGCAAGAGCCCCTCATTGAATTACAAAGTGATGAAATAGTGCGTGCAAAATTCAAAGATGGGAAATATAATATATGGAAAACAAATGATATTTCTACAAAGTATCCATTACTCTGGGATAAAGCACAGCTCTACGTTATTACTTTTCCATCATCTTACCTTGTTGAATCAAGATTTAGTCCTGTTTCTCACTTATCAAAAGTTCGCAATAGATTTGACATTGTGAAAAGAGGTGATCTTCGACTATCGTTAACATCGATGGAACCAGATATAAAGAAACTCGCTGAGCAGCATCAACCACAGGGATCTCATTGAATCACATATTTTAACTATAGAATAATTTATTTGCATTAAATTAGTTTTCATTCAAAATAAAGCATAATCATTTACTATTTCATAAAAGCATTATGTGACTCATTTACTATTTCTTTGATTATTAATATAATCCTTTTACTTTTTATTAGTGAGAAATGGAATAAGCTTTTCTTTTATCGAATAGCTATGAGGGGTCCACCAAAAAAAAAGGGGGGAAAAGGGTCCATGGGTTAAAAAAGATTGAGAAACCCTGATTTAAATGATTTCGTCGCTCATCCAAAATCACTTTTCATTCCATCCCTTGCAACTGTATTGGATACGTGGTATCTGAAATTGTATCTGGAATACGTGCGATACCGATACTAAATAACAAAACAAGTGTTTTTTTTTTATTTTTAGCTATTTTTTACCTTTGAAAGATAAAAAAAAATTTGGCCAGTTAAAGCGGAGATCCGGTTAAACGAAGTCCGGTTAAGAAGGATTCTATTTTATTAATATCTTCACGCCACTGTGAATTTCTTTGTGTTATTGATTTTTACTTAGGAGTTAAACAATTAATTATGTGATCTTTTTTCTTTCTGATAGAATTCCATAGAAAATACGACAGTGGAAAATCAAAATCCTACTTGAAAAATAACACAAAATTTCACATTGAATACGGGTCTGGAAAAATTTCAGGATTTCTTAGCACAGATATCTTGAAGGTAAATCTGATTTCCTGCGGTGTGCTTTGTCATGTTTATGTATTTAAATAATACTAAGTCTTTAGATGAGATATCCGATAAGTCTACATAACAGAATTTCAGTAACAGCTATTCAGAAGAATTTAAGTTCTATAAATATTAAAATTTTGTTATTAAACAATAAAAATAAAACTAAAGGCATTAAAATAAATTTAATTGTGATTGTATATCCAAGAGTTTTGATAAAAAAAAGCAGAATGTAAACAAATAAATATATTAAAGATTTTTCCAACATTATTGCGCTCAATGTACAAGATGGTTAAAATTAAAGTTCGTATTTCGAAAGGCTGTAACTGGAAAACCACTTCGTATTTCTCACGACATCTGCGGCGATGAAATTTCGTATGGTACAAAAAAAAAAAAATAGTTCTGAATGGCCACTAGGAAAATATACGATGCTGGAATACTGTAGTGGAAACACCTGATTCGTTGTGTGTACACAAGGAAATGTCCGATATGATTTCCTCCGGTATCGGTAACATACTTAAATCCAAACATCGGATGCTGTGTGTCATTCGTAATGTTGTGAATACGGCGTGTACTGCTGGTCTTCAGGTCCCCTAAGTTGGTTAGGTATTAACGATAGACAAGGTCTTTGTTTTGCCCCTTCCTCCATGAAAACCATTGGGCAAATGTTTTACGTGTTCCTCTGTCGGGAGTCAGTAATTGCCAAACATAGCAGATCTTGTAAGGGTATCAGCGCAAAATTTGTCGTTGAACTTTGTGAACACAGCTTACGGGTTTGTCTAATGACTGTATAACACGCCGTGCACTGCTGCTTCCTACGACATTTGTCAATTTCTTCCTCCACTGTCTGCTGGTCAATGGGTTTCCGTTCTCTACCAGACTTCACCTGGAAGGAACCTGTCTCTCCAAATTTCTGGATCACTTTTCTAACTCCATTTGCTGTCATAGGTCTAATTTTTAGTTCCTTTACTGTTCTAAATTTTCGCAATGCTGTTAAGGCACAGCTTCTTCTTCTTTCTTCGAATTTGGCCGACTATGGACCACGTGAAATAACTCATGATTATTTTTCTACTTTCTTTCTTCTCTTCCAGTATTCTTTCATTCTTTCACTATGTTGTTTCCTTCTTTCTTCCGTCCATTTTGCTCCCGTCTTCTTCTTTGCCTTTTCTTGAAAACCCTTGAATCCCTTGATCTTTTTTCTGAATTCTTCTCTTCTCTCCACCTCTTCTCCATCTATTTTCATTTCTTCCATGTCTTTTCTGACCTCCTTGATCCATGTCATCTGAGTTTTGGGGTTTCTGTCGAAGAAGGTGAATAATCTCTTCGTCAGTCTACCTTCACTCATTCTTTTAATGTGTCCGTAGAAAGCCACTCTTCTTTTCCTCATTGTGTCAGTTATTTTTTCTGTTTTTGCGTAGATTTCTTTGTTGTTTCTCAGTTTCCATTTTCCATCTTCATATTTTGGTCCCAGGATTTTCCGTAAGATCTTTCTTTCCTTTTTTTCTACCTCGTCTAATTGTCTGGCTGTGTTTAGTGCAAGGCATTCTGAGACGTAGAGGCCTTCTGGCTTAATGACTGTATTGTAGTGCCTAATTTTAGCGTTTACAGATATGGACTTCTTGTTGTATAAATTTTTTGTCAAATGGAATGACAGTTCCATTTTTCTTCCTCTTGCTAGAACCGCTTCTTTGTCAAGGGCGTTTGGTTGAATTATTTCTCCCAGGTATTTGAATTTATTAACCCTCTTGATTTTCCCATACTTTGTTGTGATCTGTCTTGGTGCATCTTTTCTATTGGTCATGTATTCCGTCTTTTCATAAGATATTTGTAGTCCAGCCTTTTCTGCCGTCTCTTTCAGTATATTTATTTGTCTTCTTGCATCTTCAATGTTTTCCGCTAGTATTGCAAGATCGTCTGCAAAAGCCAGGCAGTCAATTTCCAAGTTATCTTTCTTTCTTCCTATTTTTATTTTCTTGATTCCTTCCTCTTCCATTCTTTTCCTCCACTCTCTCATTACTTTCTCCAGCACACAGTTGAAGAGCAATGGGGAAAGCCCATCTCCCTGTCTTACTCCTGTTTTTACCACAAATGGTTCTGAAATCTCTCCCAAAAATTTTACTTTTGACTTCGTGTTTGTTAGAGTTTTTTTGGTGATCGCAATTGATTTGTCATCAGCTCCGAATTCCTCCAATATATTGAAAAGTGTGTCTCTGTCTATAGAATCGTATGCCTTTTTGAAGTCCACGAATGTCACATGAATGTCCTTGGATCTCAGTCTCCTGTACCTTATTATGAGTTTCAAATTTAATATCTGTTCTGTACATGATCTTCCCTTCCTGAATCCTCCCTGGTAGTCACCTAATTGTGGATCCAGTTGGGCCTCCAATCTGTTTTGTAAAGCTTTGGAAAGGATTTTGTATGTAACCGAAAGGAGTGAGATTCCCCTATAATTGTTGGCATCAGTTTTATCTCCTTTTTTGTGTATAGGGTGGATCATGGCTGTTTTCCAATCTTCCGGTATTTCCTCCGTTTCCCAGATATTTTGTATTATTTTATGTAGGCTTTTGACTGTTTTGATATCTACGCTTTTCCACATTTCTGCTATAATTGAGTCCTCTCCTGGAGCTTTATCATTTTTTAGTTCTCTAATAATCTGTTGGATTTCTGCTAGGTTCGGTGGCTTGGAGTTTTCAAATTTACATTTCGGATTTTGTTTAGGGAATTTTGTTTTCGGTTTTTCACAGTTCAGTAGTTTTTCGAAGTATTTTGCAGTTTTCTTGGTTATTCAGGGCTAACCTTCCTTCTTCGTTTTTGAAACATAGGTTTGGTGGTTGATATCCCTGAATGTTTTGCTTAAAGGCTTTATAGAATGTTCTTGTGTTGTTCTTTTTAAAGTCTTCATCTATTTGTTGTAGTTGGATCCTATCAAAATCCCTCTTGTTTATTCTTATTGTTTTTCCTGTTCGTGCTCTCTGTTCTTTGAATATGATGTAGTCTTCGTTGTTTTTGGTTGAGTGTCATTTTTTCCAGGTTTTAATCCTTCGCTCAAGGGCCTCTTCGCACTGTTCATTCCACCACCTGTTTTTTTCTTTGTCTCGTGAGTGGGGCTATTTCCATTGATGTCTTAACTATTTTTGTTTTGATTTCATCCCATTCATCCGATTTTAAGTCTAATTTTTCTTGGAATTCTTGTTTCTTTAGCTTTAGTGTTTCTTTGTTTATCCTCTGTATTGTAAAATTTTTGTTTCGTGTCTTTTTTGGGGGGATAAATTTCAGTTTTAGCGTTGTAAGCTAATGGTCCGTTTCTATGTTTGCACCTTTTCGAACTTTTATATTCATAATTTCTTTCTGGTTATTGAAAGAGATGGCGACGTGATCAATCTGGAATTCTCCCAAGCTGTGGTTTGGTGATTTCCATGTTTTTTGTTTTCTGGGTAGGTGTCTAAAATTTGTTGACATTAATTTAAGGTTGAAACCCCTGCACAATTCTATTAGTCTCTCTCCATTTTTGTTGGTTCTTTTGTGTGCGGGGTATTCTCCTACTGTCTTTTTGTATTTTTTTTCATTTCCAATCTGCGCGTTGAAGTCGCCTTGTAGGATCTTAATATTTTTTCTGGGGATCTTTGAGAGTTCATTTTCCAGGGACTCTCAGTACTTCTCAACCTTTTCTGGGTTTCTTTTGTTGTCTTCGTTAATGGGAGCGTGACAGTTTATTAGGGTATATGTCTTATTTGCACATCGTAGTGTCATGATTGCGAGTCTTTCATTTGGTGAGTAGAAGTCCGTTATAGAATTGATTATCTTCCTGCTCACGAAGAATCCGTTTCCTAGGTGTGGTGTACCCTTTCCCATTGGGTTTAGGCCTTTTTTATCCTTGAAGATCCTATATCCTTCGGATTCCATTATAATTTCGTCTGTGAATCTCGTTTCTTGGAGGGCTAGGATTCGGATCTCATATTCATCTAGTACTTTGATTAGTTGCTTTAGTTTTCCTGTTTTTAACAGTGAGTTTATATTCACTGTTCCAAAGAAGCATATTTTTTTTGTTTTGAGCTTCAAAGTTGGTGTTTCCTGTGGCTTTGGTTTGTTGCATGTTGTTTCGGGCTCTCCAGAAACCGATGGCCCGATTGCGCCGAAGGATTCCCTGTTTAAGGTACCTCCTGGAGTAGTTCTATCTAGAGAAATTTTCATCATGCGTTATTTGAGAATTGTGTTGGGGGAAGGATTAGTATCCATTCCGAGGTTAAAACTGCGATTGTAAGTCCCAGAGTGATAGTTCATCCGCTGCTAACATGGAGACAGCCGATGTTTGCAGCCGTTCACTATGAATCAGACGCTGCTTTCATGTTTTGGTCTGCCCCGGGTATTTCATTTCCCCGGTACCACCCATATCTGGGAGGCTTTCCCCTATCCGCCACCTCGGGAGGCGCCCGATGGAGGACTAGAAACCAAGGCACAGCTGTTATTTTGATAAAACAGCTTCACAAGAAATGCGCGATCCTTTGATAATATTGTCATTATGCAATGAAGTGATGCTTTCCCCAGCTGTCTGCTTTTATAGCAGTTTTCAATCAGTTGTCATGGCATGTGCATTTGTCATTTGCATTATCTACTACAGTATTACAGCGCGATATATCGCTCTAGCGGCCACCTTCGGAAGTATTTTATTTTTTGCTCCAAACAAAATTCTATCGCCACGGACGTCCTCATGTGAAATACGAATTCGCTCCACTGATTGGCTCTCCAGTTAAATCCTTACGACATGTGAAACTTGAAGAATGAACACCTTGTATATTCAATTATTAGGATTTTTTTCTTTATAAAACGAATTTATCGAGTTTACGCCAATTCATCTTAACTATTTCTATTCTTTTTCCCTTTAGATTGGTGATATATCAATTGCCAATCAGACATTTTGTGAGGCAACTAGAGAACCAGGTCTTGTTTTTATTTATGCAGTGTTTGACGGTATTTTGGGAATGGGTTTCAGTAACATATCGGTGCATAAAATTGTTCCACCTTTCTACAATATGATCGAACAGGGGCTGATAAGTAAACCCGTTTTTTCCTTTTATTTGAACAGGTACCTTATTCCTACTTTTTTTATCTCAATTCCTACTGTATATTACCAGCATATAAAAGCAACAAACCTTTCGTCAATAGGAAAATATTGACGAAACATGTGGTCTTAAATTTCAAAATTGTGTTTTCGAAAGCATAGATCTTTGTGATATATTTGCACTCTGAAAGAATATTTTGTCTATTTTGTCTACACATGATAGTTGTAATAACATTACAGTCAAATTTGGATAATTCGAATATGTATAATTCAAAATTCTGGATAATTCGAATTTTTTGCTCGGCCAATAGATTTCTGTATGAAAATAATGTTAAAAAATCGTGGATAATTCGAATTATATTTTGGATAATTCGAATTGTTCGTAAGTTTGTCCATAAAATATTACGTTAAAAATTGTTCCTGAGACTTTTCTCAGCTAAGATACATTATTTATTTTAACGGAATTTCTAAGGAAAGCGAGGTTTGGAATGTATTTTTGTATCAATTGATAGGTTGGAATCATATGCTGTGACTCAAAGATTGCATTCAATGAAGCAATTAAAAATATCTGCCTTTTTTTTAAGTGATGAATAATTAAGCTAGTAAAAAATGTTTGAATTAATGAAAAAAAAGTAACAGTATTATTAGATAAAGTTTATGTGTTAAATCTTTGATCGTTGGGTTACTTTTTTATTTATTTCTTCTGTTTGAGAGAATATATGTAATTCGAATTTTTGGATAATTCGAACCTTTTCTCTGGTCCCTTCAACTTCGAATTATCCAAGTATGACTGTATTTTAAATTCTTTCTTTCAGATAAGATAATGTTATGTCTCAAGTCGTTTTGATTAGCTTTCACTTATAAATTTTCTTCTTAAAACTTATGACAAACCAATTATTTCAGAATCAGAAATTAGGTCACATTTAAGATTTACACTTTTATTTATAAAAATAAATTGCTGAATATAATTGATAAATATAAAATACAACAAAGAATTTTTGGTTATCATTGAATGGCAAACTCTCTAGCAATTTACTACCCGAAAAAACATTAATTATTGCCAAAGTTTTGAATTAGATATGTATTCAAATATCGAAAACTAATTAATAAATGCGTCTAAATAACGTCATATTATGCCAACCACAGACGTCTGTTGTCAGTTGAAAAGCGACAGCACTAGAAAATCGTGACGTGGTTCAAAACGCTGTGGGAATTTATAATTTGATATTGAACAGGACATATTTTAAGGAGTTATAAATCTTATGTTTTCATCTTACAAACAAATTAGTATCTCTTAAAGGACAGCTTTGGAGGATTTCTCATTATTTTAAAAGAAAGCATAATAGTAAATGGGACTGTGATCTTTGTTCTTGTAAAAAAGCACTTGCTACAATATTCACTATTTGATTGCTAAAAATTGTAAAGCATTCAATAAAAAATTTTACTTTTACTAGAAGGCGTATAATATCAGAATCTTATTTTATTATAGGAACAAGGAGCATTTTTATAATACAAATAAGATACGTTAAAATTTCATTGTAATTATTTTTTTTAAATAAAACGCGTGAGTTGAACATAGAGCAGTTCGTAGTCTCTAAGTCATTTGTCGAAGGATAAATAAAGAATAAATCGTTTTGAAAAATTACATAATGTACTAAAATAGTTTGTCCATTCACGGAATTGTTTATAAACAACATTATAATAAAAATACTTTATTAATACTAAATCAAATTCTCTGAAAAGACTGAATAATGTCAGCGAAAATAATGTCATTCTGGTTAGGATATATTTGTGCCATTACCGACGTCAAAATGCCCTGCAGTGTGATTGCAAAACAGATCCGCGACAAAGGTTTGGTGACCAGTAATGGTATCATCAGCCACATAATCTGCCTAAACTATCAACTCGACCCACAGGCCAAAGGTACTGCCAAAACAGGACCCAACAACGCAAACAAGTCATCCGATTGCCTGTTACCATACGACAGATCGGGGCGATGGTCGTACGAGGAACTCACCCACCTTACTTTGCTTGGCCAACAGTTAGGAACATCAACGGACCATGGAACGTGTCATTCGAAACAACATTGACATGCATGAGATCCACAAAGCATGTGAGCACATACTCACGAACAGCAGCGAAAGCTTCACCAATGCAAGAAAACTGTACGAACGTTACCGCTTTCAATATGCATCAGATTGGACGAAGCATGGATAATGTTGCACAATGCCAAGTTCATTGGCATTGTTGTTATTCGCACATCGGAGAGAAAAGACGAGCATATGTCGTAAAGGAATGCAAAGAGAAAATCTCCAAGAGCTTCACTATTGTCGCAGGATATTGTGCTTGTGGCCGTCTCCCATTGATCAGAGTAGCAGCTAATCGAAGGTAAATGCTGTGTATTTCCAATAGACTGATGGAACCAATCCACGGCACTCATGTCCCACAGCTTTATGATGAACATTATAACGACGCTCCATTGATGAACATTAATATGGATTAGGCATCCAGCCATACTGCACATTCAGTCCAGTACACAACCCTCGGTAATTCGTTTAAAATGTCTGTCTATCTTTGGATATAAAGAGTTTAAAGATAGGTATTCATCACCGGTTGTTGTGATAGAAATGGTAGGATACTGGAACAACTAATCGGCAATGTTTTCCAAAATCATCAAGTTGTGATGCAGAACTCGTTACGTATGTAATAATCAAAATATTAAGAGCGGTTGCGTCCTATTAGAACACAAACACAATATAAAAAAAATGGTTCTTTTTTCCCATTAGCATGAATGAATACAGTCAATGCTAACCAGAGAAGAATTTGTGTATTATATGGTGTATTTTACACAACAAATCTTTGTCGTTATCTCACCTATAACAGTGGGAAAAGTTTTGCCGGAAATCGCAGTGATGGACTACAATACTGCATTGCAATAAATACAACCAAAGCTTATAGATTTTTTTATCATACATACGAATGAAGCTCAATATACCAGTAATTGCATTCACTATAATTCATAGGAGGTAATGCAAAGGTTTTTGAACATGATTCGATATCACATGTTAGCAAATGTAAGTTATCGACTAGTGGACATTTCATATGATTAACAACATTTTATGATTAACAGCATAATAAGAAACATATTATGAAGAATAAGCATCAATTAATGCTCGTTTCATTCAAGTTTTTCTTCAAATAAGAAAATTAATTTGGCGTGAATTCTCTGAAAGTGGAAACATTTCAGAGACAGGAATATATTTGAACATGTTAAACTGGATCGAATGAATTAAATCAGTTAGTATAAGGTATCTTGAATATGTTAGATTTTCTTTAAGAGAACCTAAGCTATTTCAAGATGTAGTATTACTATTTTAAGTGCATTGCAAGCAGAAATCTGTCAGCAGCTGCAGAGACCAAAAGTGAAGTGGGGCTTTATTTTAAAACTACATTGTAATTTATTTAACATTCCACTTTCAATAGAGCGAGGCTTACAAGCAAGTATTTGGAGCGAAAACGATCCTTTTGATAATTGACTTCTAAAGAGAAA
>JAFIDM010132127.1:0-11764 GCA_023159025.1 Thereuonema tuberculata
ATATTTTTTTCATGTTAAATATTGTTGCATATGGTTCTGAAGTGGCAGTTATGATAATAAAATATGTCTTGTGGAGAACAGGAAGTTACGTCGTAATTGTACAAATTCTGGTGGATGTATTTTAATTCTTAAAAAAATAAAAAAGTCTTCATAAGAAAATGATATATATTTAATAATTTCTTTCAATTGGGTTACTTTTAATTGACATTGACATCTCATTGCCTTTGCTGGAATCCTTGTATTTACCTCTAGTAGATGCTTCTATCCTAATGAAACTAGAAAACATGCATTGTTTGTCAGGAATACAGGGAACATTTCAGTCTAATTTCACAATCACTCATATTTTTATGAATTAAATGATTTAACAAATCCTTTAGAATAATCATCTAATGTAATATTACATGAGGATTAATTTGTAAAGTCATTTTCTTTTCCACTTGTTATTAATTAATAGCCAATAGTGTTTATGTTTAAATATTGAACACTGGTCATACCTTTTGTTTTAGTTGATTCATCTGTTCTTCATCTGCATTTATTTATAGTGGATGCAATCCTTGGATTGGGCTCACTAAAATTCCACCTTTGGTCTTGATTTCCACCCACAGAAAACCATCAAGACCAGGAATGAGGGCCACAATTCTGGCTAATGGCCACTCTTGTCTTTTAATGTTCTTCAATCCCATTCTCCTTTCATTAGTACAGGATTCATTTTCTTCTTGTGTCACTGCACCAACTGTGAAAGGGATTCTTTCCTAAAATGTCATTTTAAATCTTGAACAAGAGGTTGTCTATAGTGGATACGAGCCTGAAGATTTTTATTCTCCAACTGATCCAAATCAGCTACACGAATGTCTACAATTTCCTTAAAGGGATCAGATCATCTGGATTTTTAAGTTAGCAAACATTGATTACAGCTTCTACATCACAGAGAGAAATCAGCAACACTTCATAGGTAAGAACCGCTTTTTGAACATCTTTTGAGAAGTTCTTTGGTGGAATGAATAAGACACTCCCACGAACTGCCCATAGAAGGATTAAATTTCCATTCAATCCCTTGCAGTTCATGTTTGTTTTGTAATTTCTCTATATCAGTATTTTTCAGGGCATTTCAAGCACCAACAAAATTTTTTCCGTTGTCACAATAAATTATGGAGGAACGGCCACACTTTGCTAAAAAACTCCTAAAGAAGGAAGCAATGATCCAGTGCTGAGTGATGATACCAGTTCTAAATGAATAGCTCTGTAAACGACACATGTAGAGAGCAATCCATGCTTTGATTCCATCTTTTAGAATTAATCGGTCCAGTAAGTCAATTCATACAGTTTCAAAACTGGACACATTCTTTACACGATCATTTGGGAAGGAGGTGGGTTGAGATTCTGCATTTGTTAACTGAAAGCATTTACACCGGATACATTTTTGAGATGACATTTTGAATGGCTCTTCTACTCTGTATTATCCAAAATTTTCTTCTCAGATGAAACATTAGAAACTGCACATCCACATGACACTGAAGTTCATGTTGTTCTTTAATCAAAGGAGTCACTGCTTCGTGTTCTCTTGGTAACACATAAGAATATTTAAATTCCATAAGATCATTTCCTAACACTATTTTTGATTTTATACGAATCAGGACATTTTCATCTGTGATTACCTTCATTTCTTTAATAGAATCGCCTTCAGGTGAAAAAGATTCCATCTGTACACTTCTTACGAGTTTCATTTCTGCTATTTTAATGTCTGTAAAACTCCAAAATCAAGAATTAAATGAAATAGAGCTCATTTCTGCATTATTATAAAATCACTATTATAACATCCATGGAACTACTGTTATTGTTTGTGAATATGTAAAGTTTTTCTTCATTTCAAAAGCCATCATTTCACAGATTTATCAGCAGTTTTCTTCTTTTGAGAAATTATGATTTCGTCATCCATTACCACTTCAACATGATTAAAAGAGCATTTTTCCTCAGGAAGTCCTAACCACGTAGGTCCTCCCACCATCTTCAATTCTTCATTCTGAAGGATAACATCCATGTGAACAGGTGTAGATGTGCAGGTTGTACGTCGTAGAAGGGCAGTTAGTCAAAGGGATGGCATTTTGATTGATTAATATATAAAATAAAATTTATTTTTATAGCCTCGAAATACAGTAATCCCTCGTTATTGCGGTTAATGGGGACCAGAGCCCCCCGCGATAGGTGAAAATCCGCGAAGTAGGATTGGCCTCCCCTAGGAATTTTCGTATGTGTGTGTGGGTACCAAAATGTTTCAAATATGTATATTTATACTTTATATGCAGTATATATATATATATGTGTGTGTGTATGTGTACAGTATATTTTGTCTGACTTCCTGTGGGTATGTACAAGCCTCTGAGAGAGCTGCTCTCTCTGTCTGGAAACCTAGGAAGCCGTTTCTCTCGCGCATCACGCTGAAACAGCGTTGCTTTCCGCAATACGGCTGCCTTGAATTTTTATTTTTCGATGAATATTTTTGAAAACCTGCGATGCACTGAAGCCGCGAGACTTCAGGCGCGAAATAGCGAGGGATCACTGTAAATCCCAGAATTATATATATATAATGTCCATATGTTATATCCACCCTATATTAATTTAACATATGTTCAGAGGGTGGCCTTATATACTGATGTTATCCAGAGACAGTGGGGCTTTGTATGTTAATGATCCTCTTTATTGGGATTAAAGGCGATAATTGACAGGTATGTTTAGACGGCTGCCAAAGTATCTGGGATAGTATTCAGATAAAGACTGATAATCTTCTAATCTTGTAGAAATTCATTCACATGCTAAGATACAAGATCCACTTAAAAAATTATTAGTTTTTCTCGCCATATGCCCCTGTTGTTTCCATATTCTTTTAGCCGTAGTACAGTCATGCTTATGGTCCCATGTGTGTGGTATTGTATCTTGCATGATATTTCATATATTTGTTTTGGCTGGTTTTCGAGAGAATCTTGCGATTAAAATCCTAAAAGTGTATGAGAGATATTGTAAAAATTGTAGCAAATACTTGGGAAAAGAATTTGTTTAATATTAATTCAAATATTGTTTATCAATTCATTAAATTTATTTTTTTATATACAACCTTACCCATCTTAAAACTTCTTAAAAATAAATAATTATATTTTAATTTTAAATATTGAATTGTAGATGTCAGAAAAAGAATATTATAATGGAAAGAAACCAACCACTGGTTTGGAGCTCAATACAGGAAAAGAAAAGCAAAGAAATTGCAAATGGAACAAGAATTGACTGGTTCCTTAGATAAATTCTTGACTTTAGAAAAGAAACATTTCATCTGTTGGTGTTGAAGCTGGTGCCAGTGCTGCACTAACATCAAAAGAAACAGAACAGACCAAAGAAACTGAAGCTGATAGCTGTTCTAGGACATTAGAAGATGAAGACAAAGAAAATTTAGATTCTTCTTCAAGCAAAGCAGAATTATCAAGATCTGCTTTAAATTTTGATGCCAACGATCCATGTACTTGGTCGATAATTTTATCTGTAAAAATAAGAGATTTTTTAAGAAAAAAATTGCCCTTGACAGATAATTAATTACAATTTTCCTAACGACAATTGAAGATACCGGTGCAAAAAGGAGGCAGCTCCATATATTGCCAATTTTTTTGTTTTTGATCGCTACAAGTTTAAAGACATGCGCTCCATCGTTTGGCGCAAAAACGAGGCAGCTCCGGTAACTCATAAGGGAAATACAATGGATATATATATATATATGCCTCCTGATTGGATTCGGTGCAGAAAGGGGACAGTTTTTTGCTTCTCCTGAAAAATTTGGTGAAATGGAGCTGCCTCCTTTTTGCACCGGTGTCTTCAATTCTGGTTGAAACTTTTAAGACTTATATAACAACCCTTCCAAATGGAGAAAAAAAAATCAAAAGAAATTACTTGATTTACTCGATATCATAAAATTCAGTTCTTTGCTATTATTGTAAGTTATTTCATTATATATCAAAACTTAGCAGAGTATATGACTAATTCTTGGCAACATTTATCGCATATAGTAAAAAAAAACATGAAACAGTACAAAATACAGCGAACTTAAAATGTGTTTAAGTATTATAAGAAATCTCTTCGTATATATTAATAAACAAAATATATTTCTTAAAATTCCATCAATTTCAAATTCTCTACAACGATATTTTGCAGAGGCTATCTTTCTGCTTTTTCGAGTTTCGCAAATTAAAATAACAATAATATATATACTAATAACATTAACAACGTATACACATTGAAGTTATTTCAATGGCTTAAACAACAAATAATAATTCATATCCTTTAAGAAACAATTTTGATATCCATTATTGAAATTTATCTTCTTTAAAAAACTCCATCTTTTTGATATATTTCATTTAAAATCGGTGATATTTTGCGGAATTAGTATCTTTCCACTTTTTCAAACCTTTTTTAAAAACAACAAAGACTAACTTCCATTACATTTCTTAATACTGATACTGGTATGTTTAATACAGATATATTATTGTTATAATAATGAAAGAATTTTTAACAAAACCAGTTGTTAATGACAATGTACCAAAATAGTTTTAACAAAACCAATTATTACTAACAATATTCCATAATTATTAGTTCACTTTTTTTATTGAAATTTTTCCCTTTGATTTTTTACTAAGTCATGGAAATATGATAGGGTGTTTGGATTTACCATATATCCTTTGTCTTTATTTATGCATTGAAAAGTCTTGATGATACATTCTATCAGTTAACAAATGCAGAATCTCAACCCACTCCATTACCAAATGAACGTGTAAAGAATGCGTCCAGTTTTGAAATTGTACGAATTGACTTACTGGACCTATTAATTCTAAAAGATGGATTCAAAGCATAAATTGTTCTCTATATATGCGCCGTTTACAGAGATAAGATATGAAGTAAGTTTATCTTCTTTAAGTCGCATTACATTCTGAAAATTTAAATTTCAATGTTTATTTTTTCTGCTTCTCTCCATAAACAATGGCACATGCTATCAAATAATGAGTTCATTCAAAAAGGAATAATGACTTTTTGCGATAAATGCTTGGAATCGATTCTTCTTGGATTGTCTCATACTTACCAGGGGATACAGGAGGATGGCCTAGTATTTCTTTAAGCTGATTTTAACTGTATTTAGTTTATTTGGTAGAATAAACAAAATGTATTTGGAATTTCTTTGCTCATATTACTTTATTTAATCAATTTATTGGTCATTACAACTTTTTATGAAGGTTAATGTTTACTATAGATATATTTTGTAAAGTCATTTTCTTTTCCACTTGTTGTTAATTAAAAGCCAATAGTCTTTATGTTTAAATATTGAACACTGGTCATACCTTTTGTTTTAGTTGATTCATCTGTTCTTCATCTGCATTTATTTATAGTGGATACAATCCTTGGATTGGGCTCTAATTCCACCTTTGGTTTTGATTTCCACCCAAAGAAAACCATCAAGACCAGGAATGAGGTCCACAATTCTGGCTAATGGTCACTCTTTGTCTTTTAATGTTCTCCAATCCCATTCTCCTTTCATTAGGATGGGTTTTGTTTCTTCTTGGGTCACTGCACAAACTGTGAAAGGGTTTCTTTCCTAAAACATCATTTTAAATCTTAAGAAGTTGTCTATAGTGGAAACGAATCAGAAGATTTTTATTCTCCAATCTATCTGAATTCACTACACAAATGTCTTCAATTTTCTTAAAGCGATCAGGTCATCCGGATACTTAGGTTAGCAGACATTGATTACAGCTTCCTTATCACAGAGAGAAATCAGCAAGTCTTCATAGACAAGAACCGCTTCCTCAACATCATTTTGAGAAGTTCTTTGATGGAATGAATAAAACACTCCCACGAACTGCCCATAGAAGGATTAAATTTCCATTCAATCCCTTGCAGTTCATGTTTGTTTTGTAATTTCTCTATATCAGTATTTTTCAGGGCATTTCAAGCACCAACAAAGTTTATTCCATTGTCACAATAAATTATGGAGGAACGGCCTCACGTTGCTATAAATCTCCTAAAGAAGGAAGCAATGATCCAGTGCTGAGTGATGATACCAGTTCTAAACGAATAGCTCTGTAAACGACACATGTAGAGAGCAATCCATGCTTTGATTCCATCTTTTAGAATTAATTGGTCCAGTAAGTCAATTCATACAGTTTCAAAACTGGACACATTCTTTACACGATCATTTGGTAAAGGAGTGGGTTGAGATTCTGCATTTCTTAACTGATAGCATTTACACCGGATACATTTTTGAGATGACATTTTGAATGGCTCTTCTACTCTGTATTATCCAAAATTTTCTTCTCATATGAGTCATTAGAAACTGTACATCCACATGACACCGAAGTTCATGTTGTTCTTTAATCAAAGCAGTCACTACTTGGTGTTCTCTTCTTAATACATAAGGATATTTAAATTCCATAAGATCATTTCCTAACACTATTGTTGATTTTATATGAATCAGGTCATTTTCATCTGTGATAACCTTCATTCCTTTAAGAGAATCACCTTCAGGTGAAAAGGATTCCATCTGTGCACTTCTTATGAGTTTCATTTCTGCTATTTTAATGTCTGTAAAACTCCAAAATCGAGAATTATTTGAAATAGAGCTCATGTGCATTATTATAAAATCACTATTATAACATCCATGCAACTACTGATACAATTTGTGAATAAATAAAGTTTTTCTTCATTTGAAAAGCCATCATTGTCACAGATTTATCAGCAGTTTTCTTCTTTCTTCTTGTTGTTTTATCGTGAGCGCCATTCTGTGTTGCTTTCAACTGGTCACTAAACACGTCTGCTCCTCTCAATCATTAACACGAAACGACACATTGACGTACTCTGCATAGAGCATGTGGGAGATGTGCACGCGCCGACATGTGACAGCAACCGATTGCTGCATCGCTTTTATGGTTTCCGCATTTTCTGTTCATTAACAAGGCAGTTCATTAACAAGGATCAGTCCTATTGTCAATAATTGAAACATTGTTATCTGTGGAACTGTCCAATTTCCCCCATATTTTTTTCTGTTGGATCCGACTGACGCTGTCTCCCTTGTGAGAAGAATAGGTTCAACCAACCCAATCTCCCTTGCGATAGTGGACTCTATCCTTTTTTTTTTCCGGGGCCTCTTTTATTTTGCCCACCCTGTATATTATTTCTCAAAGATGTATTTTTGTCGGAACGCCATATTTCCTTTAATACTTCATCAAAATCAATGATTGAGATATCATTTTGAAGATTAAGTTCCCCGCTACTGACGAAAAATAAACAAATTCTTTAAAATTAATGCTTTCGTTAAAAAACTTTATTTTAAAATCCTTTTTATAAAAATGGAGACACGCTTTAACAGAAGCGACTTATTTTTCGAAACCGAAACAAATAATAAACAAATTTCAAATAATACTGCAGCGTCCTAATTCAAATATATCCTTTTTTGAATAAAACTGCATTTTAATAGGATTTTTCATCGTTTATTTAATAAGAACAGATAAAAAAAAAATATATTTTAATAAAAATTACGATTTGTTACAATAAAAAAACATAAAAATTTGTCAATTTCTCATATATTATTTTTTAAAGGTTTTTTTTTTTTTTTTTTTTTAGTTCCCTTAATACTTCATCAAAATCAAATGATTGAGATATCATTTTGAAGATTACGTTCACCGCTAATGACAAAAAATAAACAAATTCTTTAAAATTAATGGTTTCGTTAAAAAACTTTATTTAAAAATCTTTTTATAAAAATGTAGAAGGCAATCTGCTCAATCATGTATTTCTACATTACCATTCGGTGTCTGAATTATGCGAATTATTCCAATATACCATGTAAATATTCCAGTCTACTAATATACCGAATTATTTCAATATACCATACGAATTATTCGCAAGGGTCAACCTTTTTATAAAAATGGAAAAGGCGCCAGCAATTGACAATGTGTTTAACTAACGTACGACAGCTGTTGGATTTATTATTTCTGAAAGGTGGTTTTTTTGTTGCGAATTATTCGCACGGGTCAACTAGTTCATAAATAATAAGATTTGATAGAACTTCAAATATTGCAGAATGATCACAAAAGTTCCCAAATGCTCAAAGTGAACCAATCAGATATCAACTTAATAAAAAGATAAAAGTTTTAATGTTCACTAGTTTTTACTTAGTGGGCAGAGAATAAAATTCAAATTGTGAGGAAAATAATGTAATTTAACAGATAAATTACTTAAAACAAGATTGTAAAATTCTAAATATAATGAATATTACAAATATTTTCATTTCCACAATAATGGTTGTTATTATTTACAATCTGATTTCAAATCATCATTTTGTTGGAAAATACATCTGCAACTTACAGCAAGAAATATATCAAAATTAAAAAATAAAATAAACTTCAATCAGGAAACATTCCATAAAATAAGAGGAGAAACCATCGTTCTGCTTCTTAATAACTTAGAAGTTATTTCATGAAGAAGAATGTTTTTTGCTTTCTCTTAATGGAAGAAGAAGTCCTTCATAGAAGATTCTTTAGAAGATTTTAGTTATGATCTGAAAAAAAATGTTGATCTTTGTTCTACTTAATGACTTAATTAATATAACTTTAATTATAGAAATAACTCTTATTTCATGTAATTTATATTAATTCACCATGATAAAACGTTACATATCTAGAGAAATTATTATTATTATTTATTACAGTTAATTTATATTAACTGTACAGTTTAATTAATTGAATTTTACAATTGAAAGTACATTGCAAAAATAATTTTAACCCTTCTTGGGAAATTTTTCCGAGCGCCCTTGATTTTTTTTTGGTCAATAAAGATAAAATTACTGATAGCTATAGATTCACACAATATTTTTAATTAATGAAAATAGTTTCAATAGATTTCCATAACTACAGGAAAGTTATGAGAGGGCGCACTTGCTTTCCCCAATACGACCCTTCGATTTCGACAAAACAATGACTGGAAATGTTTATTTTCTTTCAAAATAAAATTAGTACAATTATGAAATTTGAGGTGGAGATACAGATAGATATACTCTATTAATATTTGACGTCATTAATATATTTGGAAACGAGTAATTTGAGCGATAAATCATCAAAGGGTTCCCTTAACTTGGCTAAAGCTATGGGAGGGCGCACTTCCTTTGTGCACTACGGCCCTTCGATCTCGTCCAAACAGAATTGATTTATTTTCTTTCTAAATAAAATTATTACAATTATGAAATTGGGTGTGGAGTTACAGATAGATGTACTCTATTGATATTTGTTTTTGGTTTTTTTATTTGCATGTGTGTACTTAATATGTATGCATTACTCACCCATAAATCGAAACCGGAAGCACTAGTCAGGTGATCGGTTTATGATGTCACCCATCAGCCCTCACGAGCCCGCACGGCTGTGGTTCCAGTTCCACTTCCAGACTTCCAGCCAAAGCACGGCTAGACGGAGGAACTTCTCGAGCGGAAACTTTTGGAAATATCATTTCCAGTTATTAAGTTTTTCCTGAATCCTGGTTTTTTGCTTGAGTAGTTTTTGGTAAGGATCTGTATCAGTTAATAATAAAACATCTTCATTGGATTGTTTGATTTAGAGAATGAAATAGGCTTATCGTCCATGTGTGGTGATTTTCTTGGGCTTTGACAGTGGCCGCCATTTTCATTTCTTCAGTGAAAAACTTGTTTCTCTTGTTTTATTGACTTAATTCCAATTCTAATATAGGCTTCGTTACAATATTAAAACAAGGAAAGCAATCAAAGATTCGTAAATGTAAGAAATTTAATAGGACTTCTTTGGAATAAAATAACAGCACGAATTTTAATAAACAGAACGTAATTGAAAGCCTATAATGAAAGAAATAAAATTTACTGGGAACATTCAATGATCTACTGTTTACTATGAAATGATGAACATTGAGAGATCGATAAAAATCCCACAAAACTAAAAAGGTTTCAAAGATTTCTAAAAAACTTTCTTCAAAATCAGCCAAAATGACCGATCACATTATTTCCCACAAAGACGAAAAGATTTTTAAATGTGAATTTTGTGAGATGAGTTTTGCAAATTCAAGCTATTTACATCGTCACATTAGAACCCATACAGGTGAAAAGCCATTTCAATGTCAATTTTGTAAGAAGAGTTTTGCACAATCAAGCCATTTACATTCTCACATTAAAACCCATACAGGTGAAAAACCCTTTAAATGTCAATTTTGTGAGAAGAGTTTTGCACAATCAAGCAGTTTACATTCTCACATAAGAACCCATACTGATGAAAAGCCCTTTAAATGTCAATTTTGTGAGAAGAGTTTTGGAAAATCAAGCAATTTAGATTCTCACATTAGAACCCATTTTGATGAAAAGCCCTTTAAATGTGAATTTTGTGGGAAGAGTTTTGTACAATCAAGCAATTTACATTCTCACATTAGAACCCATACAGGTGAAAAGCCCTTTAAATGTGAATTTTGTGAGAATAGTTTTGCTAAATCAAGCTATTTACTTTCTCACATTAGAACCCATACAGGTGAAAAGCCCTTTAAATGTGAATTTTGTCAGAAGAGTTTTGCACAATCACACCATTTATATTATCACATTAGAACCCATACACGTGAAAAACAATTTAAATGTGAGTTTTGCAATGAAAGCTTTGCACAATCAGGAGCTTTGATGAAACACGTGCAGGCACATCATCTCCATGTTACTTAAAATATTTTTTCATATTAAATATTATTACATATGGTTCTGAAGTTGCAGTTAGGATAATAAGATTTGTCTTGTGGAGAACAGCAAATTACTTAGTAATTGTGTGATTTCAGTTGAATGTATTTTAATTCTTAAAAAAATAAAAAAGTCTTCATAAGAAAATAATAATCTATTTAATAATTTCTGTCAAAGACATGTATCTTATTGCCTTTCTGAAATCCTTGTAAGATATTCTAGTACATGCTGTTATTCTAATGATACTAGAAAACATGTATTGTTACTCAGGAACAGTGAACTAACTTCACAATCAGCATTTTAGACCATCAAAGATTCTGTAAAATACCCACGTAACACAAAACTGATGGGCCAACCGTTGGCCCAACGTTGTAATTGGCAGAGTTGCCAACGTGGTCGTGCCAACGTTCACAGGTAACCGTTGGCCCAACGTTGGAATTGGCAGAGTTGCCAACGAGGTCGGGCCAACACAGTCATATGAAAATTGATTCAAAACAACATTGATATTTGTAAATAGCCACATTCATCAGCAAAAGGAAATTTCCTAGATTCTTTATCTTATATCAGCAAAATTCAAGTCAAATGAAACAAATACACAGTAATTAAAGACAGACAATTAAAATTTGCTTGTTAAGTCCATTACAGCAAAATGTTCATATATTGGCTCTCCTTTTAAAAGAATTGGTAAAACTGAAGCAAATGATATGTTTTCCAAAAAAGTGATTCTGCAATATTTAGATATAACAAAAGGACCATTCTTTAAATTTTATAGCTATTTACAAATATAATGTTCTTTGGAATCAGTATTGCAAATTGTTTTTGAAAACAATATAAATGAACTATTATGATTTATGATAAAATCTTGTCCATAAAAATAAATTAGTTCCTAATAATCCTCAACATCAACTCCCTATTCCAATAATTATTCAAACTATATCTTCTTAAAATGCCAAAAATTTAAACATAAATAACATCTTATAAATAACTTCTTCAAAAAACACACAAACA
>JAFIDM010132128.1:0-11764 GCA_023159025.1 Thereuonema tuberculata
GTTTTTTATTTTCTTACTTTTAGTTATTGAGGGGTCACTGTCTCCATCACAGATTATTTTTATTTTTTAATTTTGATATATTTCTTGTTGTAAATTGCAGATGTATTTTCCTATAAAAAGATGATTTGAAATCAGAAAGTAAATAATAATAAGCATTATTTTGAAATGAATAATATTTGTATTATATATTCATTAAATTTAGAATTTTACTATCTTTTTATATGTAATTTATCTGTTAAATTACATTATTTTCCTCAAAATTTGAATTTTATTCCCTGCCCACTAAGTAAAATCTAGTGAACATTAGAACTTTTATCTTTTTATTAAGGTGATATCTGATTGGTTCACTTTGAGCATTTGGGAACTTTTGTGATCATTCTGCGATATTTGAAGTTCTATCAATTCTTAGTATTTATGAGTTTTTTAAAATACATTGTTGCTCAAAAGTTAAGGAATAAACAATAAATTGAGAAGAAATGAACAGTTTATGAATATGAGTGAAATATATAAGTTTGTGAAAACAGACTGAAATAATGATTTGAGGAAATCGGGAATTTTACTTACAATGTTAAACAATTAACAGCCACAGTTGATTTGAAAACGTTTGATGATAACATTGTGTTAACAGGGTATTTGATGTCTTTGGGCCAAATGTAGGCTTGGAATTGACTATTCATGCTTTCAATAAAGTTATTTATTAGGTTTCAAGGGATTCATCAGAATTCTTTTAAAAGAACAAATCTGAGCTCTTAGTGGTTTTGGACAGCTGGATGTAGATATTTACAATCTATCTAACATGATTGTATCAAGTATGTCTACCGAATTAAGGTCAGGTGCTCAATTCGGTTGTAAGAAATGGATGGCCATTTCTTACAACTGATTATAAATTCATGTATGTCTGGTCAACCTCTGTGTGGATGGCATTATTGTCCCTCAGAATGGAATCAGGAACTTTGGCTGCAAGATAAACACATTGATCCAGGATGTTATGCTAATACCTGACATCTCTTAAGCTACTGCATTGAAAGCAGTGAAGATTACTGTGATATTAAGTTTTTATTCCAGCCATTTACGTCACCACCATACAACTCTTTTATTATTCTTGGATATTTCTTTTATCTGCTTCTACTTATCGTAGAGATCTCCTTTCTGCTACATTTTCATCTGTTCATTTGGAAAAAATATCAAATCAGAAACTAATTTTGCTTCTTATATTAAAGCTAAACAAGACTTTTTAGTTACAGTTGTACCATTTGATAATTTACAATTTTTGAGAGTCTTGTTTTAAAAATGTAGAAAATGCTTTGGGCATCTATTTGTCATTCATAGTTAGCAACTGCAGGAGAGAACTTTTTTTTTCAAAACTGAAAAAGACTAAAACTGAAGTCAATTGAACAACCTTACTCTAATTATCACTGAACATGAAGGCGATACACGCTTCTAGTATCTATCAAGGAATTTGCTCATGCTAAAACTAGAAAATGTAGCTTTTCAATTGTAGCTTTATTACTTCTGACGTTTGAAATTCATACCTACAGGTAAGTAAAACTGTTAGACATTTGACATATTATCTGGCTATACAGCAAATGAAGAATTGAGTTACTTTACTATGTAAGTAAATAATTTATGTTTTATTATTTATGTGCATCTTTTTTAATTTAAGGTCCCTTTATAACATTTGCTACAGGTCCTGCCCTATCTTAATCCGTTCCTTCAGATATTTATGTGCTGGTTGGCATATCCCACCTCACTCTGCATGCTAGTGCTTTTTATTCAGTTTGTTCAAGTTTGTTATCCGATACTCCAGGTAGAACAGAAATAAGCAGCAGATTGTTCAAGATGCTACGATGCCAGCTGGACAAATTTGGCAAATTTGTAACTTAGTTGAAACTGAAACATTTGTGCATTTGAAGGCCTAATATTGATGGAATGAAGGCATTGATAATTATTTAGTGAGATAGATGAATACAGGTGGAAATCACCAAAAGTATAACCAGGCAATTGAAAAGTTACTGTAAACAATGTTTTAATGGCTGGTTTGTGGCAATTATGTACATCTTTGTCATGCCAGTCAAATAAAGATTAGTAGAAGCAGATCTGACTGCATGGTAACAATTTTGTTGATTGCCATTTATCACAGGCAGTGAGCCAAGCTCAAGCTTGGCTGGAACACAGTTGTCGAACATGTTTATCACAGTTGTCGAAAATGTTGTTCTGCAACAAGCTTTGATTCTGTCTTAACATCAACAAGAGTCGAATCGACTTTTAAGAACAACATGGCTACGGGAAAAATGCAGATTATGTTTTAGATCAGCACACTCTTGCCAACCAGATATAATCATATGGAATACCATTAGTTTCATATGCTGATCACATCTGATAAGCATGGCTGCATGGATATTATAAAAGTCACACGTGTCACATTATATCATTTTTGAATGGTATCCAGTTCTTTCATTATAGAGATAACACACACTGCTAACATTTCTTCAGTGTATCTTCTATACGCTTCTATGACTAGTGGACTGCCATTGAGCATGTATGGGACCTGTTTGGACACAATTCTAAGCTTTTCTGTGACTATCATGAAATGATGCTGAATTACCCTTAAATATTCAGATACTGCATGGAGAGGGCTTTATCACAGGATACGGGGTTAGTTGTGTGACTATATTCCATAAGATGGTACTGAAAACAGATAATGACAGCTACTATATGATCTTAGGTTGTAGCCTGTAAAACATATGTACTTCCTTACTAATTAAACCTTATGCAATTCCCTTCTTTTTTCTATTTCTGGTGATTTTTGTCTCAATCTTTGAGAGTGAGGCAGTTTCAGTTAATGTTGTTTTATACTATTGTCGGAATTCTGCAAATTTTTTCCCTGTAAATACGCATTGAGATCAGTAGTCAATTGCTTCAACACCTGCTTTGAGAGACCTCTTTGAGTAGTAGTCATTGTCCAAGCGACTGCTCATAAAGAACATTTATTTTATAGAGAATAAACGGGAAACATGCACAAATTAAAATTATTGTTGTATTTAAAACTTATAATTGTAATACATGATTAATTTCAATTTCTGCACGCAGTCCTTATAAAATGTGTAGAAACATTAAAAATCTTACAATATATAGGAAAGTCAAAAAGGGGTGGATCGTCATCCAAGAAGGGGCCAATCGTGGGCAACTGGTTAGATCCTTGAAATTTGGTCATTCCCATAGATTAAGAATAGATAGGACACTTCGGCCGAAAAGCGACCAGGATGGGCGTGGCTTTTACCAGTGGCGCCACAAGGGAGTTGGGTTGGAACTACACCTCGAAACTGTCTGGTGCTGAGCTAATATAGCCTTGACGTTGATGTTTTCTGATTTGTGAAGCACGTGTTTTTATTCCCATTTCAAAGCTAAATGGCGTTGTTCTCTCTCTCATCCATTACAGCTTCCAACCTCAGGCTGGGTCTGTTGGGAACATAAGCCTCTCCACCTAGTTCTTATCTCCCACCATCTTTCCGCTGTCACCCTGTTCCAATCCTCCCCCCTCTTTCGGACACATTCCTCCACTCCTCTAATCCATTTATCTCTTGGTCTTTTCTTCTGTATCCTCATCTCATGCATCCTCCTGGGAATCCTCTTCTCCTCCATTCTCTTTAAGTGCCCATACCACCTCAATCTAGATGTCTCAATCCTTTCCTGCAGGGGCCCCTCTTTCACTATCTCCCTAATCCTGTCGTTCCTCACCTTATCTCTTCTAGTAACTCCTAACCTAACCCGCAGGAATTTCATCTCACAAGCCGTCAATCTGCTTACCTCTCTTTTCTTCATTATCCAAGTTTCCGATGGTGTGTCAGTATAGGGACATAATAGCATCGGTACAACACTTCTTTACTTTTTTGCGGGACATCCTTACTCCACACCAAGCTCCTAACGCATCTCAGGAAAGCTTCTGCCTGTCTGCCACGTTCTGTAATCTCTTTGTCATTTCTTCCATTCTCCTCCACCACACTTCCCAAGTACTTGAAACTCTCCACCCTCTTCAGCAGTCCTCCTCCAAGAGTAATCCCACTCACCAGTCTATTCCTTTTCCTGGTCGTCAACAGAATCTCACATTTATTTGTGTTGAATCTCATCCCATATTCTCCCACCGTTTCCTCCCAAGCCTCCAGTTGCTCCTGAATCTCCTCCTTGTTTCCCCAGACCATCAGATCATCTGCAAACACCATTGCCTTCATCTTATCCTCCCCAACTCTTTCCGCCACCCGCGTCAAAATTTCATTCATGACCACAATGAAGAGCAGGGGTGACAGTGCACTACCCTGTTTCAGACCACTCCTTTGTTTGAACCAGTCAGTTCTTTCTCCTCCCACTTCCACAATACATCTCCTTCACTCTACTAACAGTCCCTTTATCCACCCCCGTGTTCTCTATTACTTCCCACACCTTTTTCCTACACACACTATCATACACCTTTTCTATGTCTAGAAAGGTCATCCAAATATCCTCCCCAAATTCAAAGTGATGTTCTTGGAGTTGTCTCACTGCAAAAATGAGATCCACTGTAGATCTCCCAGGTCTGAAACCATACTGCTCTTCTCTCAAATCCCTCTCAACTTTTGCTCGAATTCTACTTTCCAAAATCTTTTCATATATCTTGGCACAGTGTGATATTAGTGTGACTCCCCTGTAATTCCTGCACTCCTTTCTGCTCCCTTTCTTGAAAATTTGGACAATTAGTCCTTTTTTCCAATCCTCAGGGGTCTTTTTCTCATTCCACACCACCCTCATCACCCGATACAACCACTGTATCCCAACCTCCCCAGCAGCCTTTACCATATCGATACTCACTTCGTCCACCCCTAGTGCCCTTCCTCCTTTCATTCTGTTTATAGCCTTTTCTATCTCTCTCCATGTCAGGTCCTTTTCTATTCCCGTGTAGTCATCTCCATTTTCCGATACATTGTCTTCCTCCCCTTGACCCTTGGGATTCAGCAAATCCTCAAAGTACTCTTTCCACACTGTCTTAAGTGTCTCCCTGTTGTGTACCTCCTTTCCGTTTTTATCCACCATTACCCCATCCTCCCTCAAACCTCTTTTACTTTTGACCATCCCATAAAGTACTTTCCTATTTCCTCTGCTATCCTCCTCCATCATATCAGTCCACTTAACCATCCACTTCTTCCTCTCCTCTGCAACAACTTTGCTTGCTTCTTTTTTCTTGTTCTTATACTCTTCTCTTGCTTCATCCGTTGTTTCCTGAAACCACACTCTGAAAGCCTTGTTCTTCCTTCCCACTGCTTCTTTCACTCTCTCATTCCACCATGGCGTCTCCTTACATCTCTTTCTGTTACCTGTTCTTCCACAAACCTCCACTGCAGCATCCACAATTGTACTTTTAAATCGGATCCATTCTTCTTCACCTGTTTTAGGGTTATCTTTAGGTAACTTAAATGGCGTTGTTACATTTGAAAAATTCGCAGATGAAATATCAAAGATTCTGCAAATGTGTGAGCGGCTTCTTGCTGCAGCAGCAACTGAAACAGCGACTTAACTTTAGCCATTTCCTATTGTTAATGCTACCCATGTATGTGTTCCATTATTATTTTTCTTTTTACATATTTGTTTCGTTACTTCGAAGATTTGTTCGAGGATTTCAGAATATTTCTCAGATATCTGTATTCCTGTGTCATATTGTAATTTCGACATGTAATGAACTTATTAAGTGAAATGTTTTGTTTTGTTTATCATTTATGGCTCAATTCTTTCATTAAAACTATGTATAATGAACATATTGCCTACGAAACTTAATAATTGTAATAATTTTTTTTCTGGCTCTTAATACTCAAAACATTACAAACAACAAAAAAACAAAATTAACAAAATCTCCGTGCACACATTGAATAATAGGTGTTCATCATATCATGACTTGCTAAAAATATATTTTTAAATTAACAGGAGTAAAGAAAAATCCGAAAATGAGTAATGAGAAACGAAAATGGTGTGGTGAGAGCGTCATACAGCGACGTTTTTTATTAGTACCAACCCATGCCACTACTGCCGCTGCTATCGCCAATCTGGTTGCTGGGAGTCAATGGAAGTGTCCCATCTACTTTTACTTAATCTATGGTCATTCCCATACTGCGCAATACGGTAATTCGTTCCGATGAGTTTCTACACCTGAGCTGGTCTTGACAGGGGGTGGGGGATTCACAGGAATTAATTGGATTTTGGGGAAACGAGTGGTTGGCTGTTAATAGTTGCTACAATTGGAGGACACTTGTGCACTCAGAGGGAACAAAAGTTAAATAAGATAATGAAAAAAAAATACAAGTAAAAAATAAAATGACAAAAAAATGAAAATAAAAAATAAAAATTATATAAAAACAGAAAAAAAAAGATAAAGTTAAGCTATTATTAGATATCTTTGGAAGTGTTTTTTCTTAATTGATAAGAAAAAAAAATATTAAGACATACAGGGAGAACAAAAGTTAAATAAAATAAAAAAAAATTAAATCAAAGGAAAGTGAGGAAAAAATATAATATGAAAAAAAGAAAAAGTGTAAATTAAGAACAAAAATAAAAGCAGAAATAGAAGTTAATCTTAAACTTTTCTTTGTGAGGGTTTCCACTTTGATAGTTAAGCGGGAACAAAGATTTAGCAGGAAATGCTTTTTCTTTGGATGTGTTTTCTTTTAATTGATGAGAAGGAACAGATTTAATAGATACTCCTTCATTGTAACAATTGGCTGTTTTCATCATGAGGATCGATTCCAAAGTTTTGCAGATGAAATTGTTGCTAGTTCTTGAAAAAGGTTTACAGTTTAATGTGTCCAACAACTACCTAAAAAGTGAGGATGTCATTTCTAATATTGGAATATTCTTAGAATTATCCCTCTACCTAACAAAATTATGGAACATGCACCGATATAGGCAATCTGTTACAACAAAGATACCGAAATAGGAAGACTAGCTGGAATCATAGTCTTATGGAGCTCTACCTAACAAAATTATGGAACACGCACCGATATAGGCAATCTGTTACAACAAAGATACTGAAATAGGAAGACTAGCTGGAATCATAGTCTTATGGAGCTCTACCTAACAAAATTATGGAACACGCACCGATATAGGCAATCTGTTACAACAAAGATACCGAAATAGGAAGACTAGCTGGAATCATAGTCTTATGGAGCTCTACCTAACAAAATTATGGAACACGCGCCGATATAGGCAATCTGTTACAACAAAGATACCGAAATAGGAAGACTAGCTGGAATGATAGTCTTATGGAGCTTTACCTAACAAAATTATGGAACACGCACCGATATAGGCAATCTGTTACAACAAAGATACCGAAATAGGAAGACTAGCTGCAATCTTAGTCTTATGGAGCTGTTGGCGTTGAAATAATTACACAAGAAAAAAAATCACATCTTCTCAAAAGCTGATAAAGGAGGAACCACGGTGGCTATGAATACAGATGACTAGGCCAAAAATGGGGCAGTACTTCCGAAACAATACTGAAGGAATCAAAGCTGTAAATACTGATATTGCTGGGGTCCAAAAGCACATTAATAGCATTTCACAACAGATGTGCCAATTGAATACCATTTGCAGAAATAAATAAAATGAAAGCGCAAAATGTTGCCACGTTCCTACATTAAAAGTACAGCGAAATCTACATAGAGAAAACTGCAAATGGATGTTATAACGCCAGGCCAATCATCACAAGCTTCCATGCAAGAATTGAAGTAGTTTCCCATATATTAGCTAACAAAATAAAAGTGTGTGACATCAACTCGTTATACATTGTCGATAACAGCACTAAGTTCTCTAAACTTTTATGGCAAAGCAGTGCTACCAATGGGCAGATGTTTCTTAAAATTAATCATGCCGATTTCTTCATTAAAACTTCTTAACTTGGATCTAACATTAATTAATTTTAAATAGAGTTTATGAGGCTTTGAAAGTAGTGAAGAACATTTATCCATTTTTTTTTAATACGAGTATTTCTTAGTAGCACGCCAATAATGAATGAATACTGGACGGAAACATTTTGTCTGGTTTTGCCAATGTTCGTTAAGATTGGCCCAGTAAAAATGAGTTAACTAAACATAAAATTATTTGAAATAAGGGTTAACTTTTTGCCTCTTACATTGCAGAGTATCTTTAGCATTTTTCATTAATTCATTTCAAATTTTAACAATTTTTGTATAATTTTAGGAACTTTCCTTAAATATAATTCATTAAATTGATTGACAAAAGAAAAAAAATAAAATAAAACAAACTCCAATAAAATTTCTTTAAATCCTTCTTTAATTATAATACATACATAATTCAGTCATTATACAGTGGCCAGGAAGTTCCCTTATCCCTTATTTGGTAGTCATATTTTAAGAAAATATTTACAGGTTGTATAAAAACTAATGATCTTGCTGTCAAACAGAGGACTTTTTTCAGAAAGGACAAAAACTTTGAATATTAGAATGAATAAAAAGATGGACAAAAATGCAGGGTTACTAGATAGAGGATGAAGTGGTGTAAGTTAAGTTAAAATGAGCAGAATGGAAAATGAACCATGAGTAAATGATCTGTTCTGGGCTGTTCAACGGTCGAAGAACGAGTCTACAAGTCGAGGAAAGATTAGGCAGTCAGAAGGATGAGAGATTACTGAATGCTTTTAAAAGTTGTCAGTTTGTGTAAAAAATATACATAACAACATAGAATATGGATAACAATCTGTCACACATAATTTGCTTCGTATCCTCAATGGTTTCATATTCCATCTGCCTTCGGGATTTCCCAAGCATTGGCTACGAAGAAGTGACTAACTCTGCAACAATTAAATTGCTACTTCTACAGTATTTTTCCTTCATTTTTCTTTTATCAAGCTAGTAGGATTAAATATGTTGTGTAATGTGTGTATGTTTCATTGCTTTCTTTTAAATATTATAGTATACGTGATTATAAAACTATATGGGATATTACAGATTAAAAGTTCAATGCACTGAAAAGTCAGGGAAAGAATACCATTTATAGTGATTGGAAGCATATTGATCCTTCTCAAAAAAATAAGAACCTTCTAGGCAACTGGCCACATCGCCATTTGGCCATTCTTGTAGAAGCCAAATTTCGTTCCGTGGCCAGTTGAAGGCCTCCTTACACCTTCTTTCAGCAGTCTAAGGTCGAAATCCTGGCACCTGGAAAGGTGTCTATACCCATACTATTTAAATAAAAAAAAATCATGCTTCTAAGTGAATTAATAATAACTCAACAAACATAATAAATAAGCATCGCTTTTTAAACACTATTCGATCCGTTAGTGTTGCTTCCATTATCAAAGTCAGTGCCACTTATTATCAGGTTAACATCTTGGAACCAATTAACTGCAAAGAAATTCTAAACCTGCACCAAAACTATACAAATACAAGTCTTTATCCATCAGAACAAGGTCTCAAGTCAAACGCAAAGTCTTCAATTAATTTCTACACCACCATGAAAGCCAAGAATGGAATTCAGGACATTCCCTTTATCCACGTCCCATTCAAGTCCACTGAAGCCAGTCCCATAGAACTACTGTGGATTTGGACTTCTAAAATCTGCACTCAGAAAATGTTGGTGCAAGAAGATTGCAGGCTTTTAGAAAGTTATCCACAAGGAGTGGAACAGTATTCTACTCGTTTCTCTGACAAAAAAAACCTACAACAATGGAAACTGATGCAGAGCAATTGTTAGGAATTAGTAACATAAAAATAACTTTATATTAGTGCTGTCTTTTCATAGGTGACATCTTTAAAATATGTTATCAATAAAAGTGAATGACTCTCCATATAATAATCTATTGTTCATTTTTACCATGTTCTTCTCTTCAGAAACAGAACCCACAATCACTGTAAGATGGTGCTCCTTGACCCTCTGTTGTTGAGGTAAATGATAAGTTATTGCACTAAAATCATTGCTAGATGGTAATTACTGAAATCTGAGAGCATTTATATAATTACTTATTTTTCCTTTGACACATTATATAAAAAAAGATTTGTAACAACATTCTAAGCTTCTAAATTGCATTTTCAAAATACCTCTCATGTTGTTCATTAAGATATGTTAGTTTTTGCTGAAGACAATAGATACCTACATACAAAGGGGATTTTCTGTGAGTTTTAATTCTGAAGAACAAACTGAATGGATTACTTTAAGCTAGGGAGTAGATAGGTGAGGGCAGAGATTTTTCAGATGTTTTGTAATTGATATGTCACAATTCCTATCCTGGAAGTAGAGCTGAACGAAAAGAATAACATTGACCCATCAGTCGTTTCAACTACCAGTTGAATCAGTTTCAATTAGTAGATAAACATGGAGTGGACAACAGACATTGTTAAATAATTTATTTGGAGCAAACTTTGTCTTTGGCATTAATCGTCTTAAAACTTCTCAAAATACATTTAGTCTGTATTGTCATAAATACTTGTAAATTGTATTGTAACTTTGTAAATTATTATTACATAAATAGGAAATGTGAAGGAACCATATAAGCAACATAAAATGTAAATAGTGATTTAATATATAAAAGATCAAGAAAGGAAAATTATGTAATCTAAAACATTAATGAAGCTGGTTATGTTTTCAAAGTTTTAATTTAAGTAAATTAATTATTTCTACTCAGAATTGAATTTTCAGATGTTTTTTAAATTCATTGTTCGAAGGAAAAACAAGTCCTCACATTAAAACAAGTGTTATTATAATAAAGCAATTAAACTTGAATGCACATTTCCATTTATAATTGATATATAAATATCTTTCCAAAATTGTAACAAATGATTTAATAAAAGGCATTTCTGCAGCTACTTAACTAGAAATATCTTATTCCTAGAGTAACCCTATTTATTTAAATACAAAGTAAAAATTATAAGCAAGCAAGCTAGCAGCAATTATGGCAACTTTCCTTGACACTGGAGAAGAGGAGTAAATACAGAAGTGATTTGAAGGGCTGAATTCTTAGGGGACCAATACCTCGGCCGTGCTAAGGTAAAAGGAAGCAACCAGCAATTTGAAAACTGATTATTTGCTGCCTTTGACCGTAGATATAAGCATATTGTGAGTCAGTTGCTACCTTTGATCATCAAAATAGGGGACATACTTAACAGCAGATCATTACCAAATTGCTTTGGAAGATGTGTAGATACTTCCTTATGTAGAAAATGCAGAAAGCGAAAAATCAGAAAATTTGCAGTTACTTCCTTTTACCTTAGGACGGCCGATCTGTTAATCCCTTTAATCCAAACCTCTTCATGTGTGGGTAGCTAATGTTTCACATCTTTAATTCCCAATATTTCAAAAGAATGAGTGATGATAGAGGGATCTATTGCTTTTGATAGTGGAATAGAAAATGATAAGTTTTATTCAGCAATAATAATAATAATAAAACAATCAAAATGATCACATGAATAAGTACTAAAAATACTGTAAAAATCATAAAACATTTATAGATTGGCTGTAGACTATCAAGAAATAGAGACACAGTAAATATGAAATTAAAAATTCTTTTGTTCTAGAGTTTGTATTACTTTCAAGCTTAATGGAACATGTAAAGTAGGCTTTAGCATTAAAAAAAAATACAATCAAAATAAAACAGAACAGATTAAAAGTTCAGTGGTAGAATTCAACCATAAGTCCCTGAAAGAATTTGAAGTCTAATTTTTAAAAAACTTTGTGTTTCATTTTTAAAGTCTGTTTTGTTTCATTTTTTTAAATTATACTATCTAATGAAAAG
>JAFIDM010132129.1:0-11764 GCA_023159025.1 Thereuonema tuberculata
ATTCTGGCGAAGAACCTATAAAATGCAATTACTTAACTACCACCATTACGAAAATTAAACTTTGCCACAAAAAATTTTAATTCAAAACATAAAGCCACTGCAATTATTAAAAATAACATTCTTAAATAATCATTTCAAAAAGCACAAAAAATTTCATATTTTGAAATAGTGGATTTTCAATGGATTTTAACTAATATACGTATGATATTTTATTTATTTCTTTATTTATTTATTTTTGTTCACATTGCTAAATCATCTCATCTTGCCATAAACACATGTTACTATAAGGTAAGAAATAGGATAGCACTTAGTTAAATATTAGGAAATTCATCACAATGTAAAAATGTGAAGGCAATATTATATTTTCTTTTGTCTTCATTTTTTGTACATACAATAAATAGTGCAAATAAAAATCAATACCAATCAAATAAAATAAAAAAAGAAAATAATAACAAATTCTTTAAAATAAATTATTTAATTAAAATTAATTAAAAAAAAGCATAAGTAATTGAATACATATATGGAAACAAGAAAAAATGCAATAAATTCTGAACTGCTGGCTTTGTTTTATGTTTGTATTGTCAATATGAAAAATAAAAAGCAATAAATGAAGAAACGTAAACTGCTGGCTATTTTTCACTGGTTATTTTGAAAGTTTATATTGTAAAAAATGAAATAAAAATAAAACAGGATTTCCACTTCTTGTATGAGGTTTTTGTTTTAAATATTGAGATTAATATTTAATTTTTTTTATAATCTAAACGTTTAAATATGTACATTCCATTTAATAAGATATGTGTCATTCGAAATACTTATTATTCTTTTTCTCCAATAAAAATTTATAATTTTGTAAATGGTAAATAATATTGGTTTTCAAGAAAATTCATCCCAACTCTATTGTTATTAGGAGATAAGTTATTTTTAATGAAGTAAAACTCAAAAAGTATGAGAACAGTATCTCAGCAAATATCAATGAAAGAGGCCTTGTTATTTATTGAAAAATTTTTTGTTTATTGTTTATTGTTATTTATTGATAAGATTAGATAAAACGGGAATATAAGTCTACTGATATTATCAGATGACTTATATTCCCCTTTTGTCTGTCACGTAGGCAAGTATCATTAAAATTTCATTGAAATATCATTAATGACAACAATTCCAACATTCACAACAATTGCGCCTTTTGCATTCGCAACAATCACATTTATAAATATTGTTGTGATTGTTGTAGAGCTGCATTATAGAGGCGCAATTGTTACGTTTATTAGGAAATAAACACAAGGAAATTAAAGCAATATCAATTATTATCAGAAGACATTGCGCAGCATTGTGATTGGTTTACTGATTGCTTTCCCGACCTTGCTTCTCACTGAAACTGGCAATAAACAACCATACGGAATGAGAGGGATAATCTTTAATATAAAATACTTCTTTGATATATTCTTTACCCCTATCTCTCAAATAATCTATTAATATCAAGAAAGAGACCTAACTGACTCACACCGGTCTGAACTCGAATCATATAGATTTTAAGTACAAAGTAAACTCTTATTATCCACACAGCTCATGCAAAGCCAACAATTCCTATTCCTGGGGATTACAGTAGCTTATATTAACCATTTGATTTCAACATCATAAGTTCTTTAATAGTTTTGTTCCTATCTACTAAACGTGAAATATAATACAGGAATTTTTTTCTTCAAACAAAATCCTCACATTTCTTTATATTAAAAAAAAAAGAAAAATAGAACTATAATACAATTTATCATACTACTACATTTTCTGAGTTTCGTTTAGTATAAAATTAATATAGTTGATAAAGATAAGATATTTAAAGTAATTAAAAAGTATATAAACATACCTTCGTTATTCTAATATTCTCTATTGTATTTAACAGGCACTATCATGAATATTAAAGGTAAAGTGTTCTTAAAATTCTGAATTTTTAATAATAAGTTTCACGATTTGATTTTCTTTTTAATTTTTTAAGTAAATTATATGCATATCTTAATGCTGTATTCTTGTAATGGTGTATTCACAAAACTTTTTTTTTTTTCATTTTGATTCCTAAAAAAAGTGAATAACTAAAGGAAAATTTAAATGGGCATCAGTTTGTCGCTCTTATTTTATTCCTTCTTGTACGGGGTGGCTGGGAAGTTCCCGTATTATGTATTTTGTATCATGTTATTATTATATTAAGGGGTACTAGAACTTCTATTACAAATACTATCAGTAACTGTTGATAGTGAATCTCTTAAAACTCTTTTATTCTTATCATAAACGACATTTAGCTCGAGATTAAAACTGAATCCAGATGTAAACAGATGAATTTATCTCATGTTGAGTCCAGATGCACTTTCTGATGATGACAGCCGATGTTAGAAATTCTGTAAGAATGGGACGATGATAACTTGTTTTCTGTTAGCTATTGATTTTTATCGACAAATCTTTTAAGAAATTAAAAACTTTTAAAATTTGAAGTAAAGAACCTATGGGAGGCGATTTCTTGTAAGAAAAAGTGGTTCGTATATGTATTGGATGCACCCTACCTACAGTCAAACTTATCCATACAGATATATTGAAGTGATATAGAGGTCATTTACTACAAAAAGAGAAGCACCCTAATCTAAATGTAATAATACCAGAATAGGGGATACGGGAACTTCCCTGCCACCCTGTATATATAAGGGTATAGTTTTACCACTTATTTAGCACTTATTTGCTTCCAATACATATACAAACCACTTTTTCTTCCAAGAAATCGCCAAGAGTAATTTCTTTACTCAAATCTTAAAAGGTTTTAATTCCTCAACGATTTGTCTTTAAAGATCAAAAGCTAGCAGAAAACAAATTATCATGGTCGGATTCTTAAAAAAGCCGCAGTTAGTGGCACCTCAGTTTACTAATAATAATGTTAGATTAGATTAGATTAAATAAAAGTGATGACTGCCGAGCACGTCGACCTGAAAGATCGTTTGTACTATAATAATAACGTTAGAAAACAAGATGTTTGGAATTCTAATATTTAGGTCTTTTTTTTTGTTTTGTTTTATTATGAGAACCCCTTTCCTCTTGTCTTAGAGTATTTTAAACTTTTCTTAAATAAATGTTATGTAGCAAATGATCCGTATATCACTTGAATATGTTTGTATGTGAAAGTTTGACTCTTGGTAGGGTGTATCCAATGCATACACGAACCATTTTTTCTTCTAAGAAATCGCTTCCCTATTTTCTTTACTTCATATCTTAATCATTATTATTTTTTTTTTTTGAAAAATCCTGAGTTGTTGAGATTTTGATTTTTAACTATTTTCTAGTTTTTATTTTTCTCTGTTTATTTTATGAGGAGCCTATTAACATAGTGTTCGTTTTTTATCCTTTCACATCTTTAATGCTTCTCTTAAAGCAGGTACACGGTGAGATGTTTATCGTCAATGACTTATAGGGGCATTACTTCTCAAACTATAATATGAAATTTGTTGTTAAAGCTTTCCATGATGGTTGAAAAGTTGCAATTTTTTAGAAAAAAAACCCTTCATTCTAGTCCCTGTAACACTGCTATGGAATCACCCACAATTTTGCATAAACTGAGCTAAGCATTAAAGTAGTAGAATTCAAAACCATATTCTCGTTTGTTATTGAATTTGTGAGAGTTGTATCAGAAATAAATATCTATTTATTTCTCGGCTTAAAATATTAGATAGTAAAACTCTGTCAGAAAAAGAAGTACGAAATTTTTACCTGTATCATGGACAGGGGCAAGTCACAGATAAAAATGTATAAGGTAATTGATATTCAGAAAAAGCTGTACATATTGTATTAAGAAAAGGATATGAAAATGGTAAAATTAAATGAAAACCTATGAAAAAGGTATTAGGCGAACGTGATTGTCGGTGCATTTTTACTTTACGCATTGAAGAACAGGCTGTGTGACAAATCAAAGCAAGTTTAGGAAAGAGTGTCCTATCAAACAGTCTGGAGAAGATTGAAGAACCATCCCAATCCAAGAAATTAGCTAAACGACAACAACTTATTGCAGGCCATAAAGACTACATTGGGTTCGAAGTGTACAATTGAAACAATTGATACACGTGCTGTTTTCTTACGGAAAAAAGCTCAACTTCCCGTCACGGGAATGCCCACTATTGGCATGATGTACGAAAGGAGAAGAAGGTTAAGTTCAGCAGAACTTCAGTGGTGGTATGTAATGATTTGATCTGAATTTGAGTCGGAGAAAAGACAAACATTGCAATCACTGATTGAAGATTTAAGACAGAACTAACAGGAATTATTGGAATCATATAATAACATGATTCCATTTGTTCTATTATTTTTGTGGCAGCTCTTTGATTTTTCAGCAAGAGATCGTCTAGTGCCATGTTTCAAAATCAACTAAGAAGTGGTTCGAAGATTAGAAAATTTATGTGATGAATTGGCCAGTATTGAGCACTGATATGAATCCAATAGAGAACCTCTAGGCTCAATTATCCTACCAGATATACAGCAGAAATCATCAATTTAACTCTGTTGGAGAACTTAAATTGGCTATTCTTGATCTGGGGATGAAATTACAATTTCAGATGGAGGGTTTAATAAGTTTATTAAGTAAAATCAATGCCACAGCGTTTGTCCGATCTTGTTACAAAATAAGGAAGCTATACAAAGTAACAATCATTTTATTTTATTGTAGGGGAAATTTGGTGGTTATTCCATACCAAGATTACAGAACTAGAAATGAAATTGTTTTGTTTTTGTTTTGTTTTTTCTGAACCAATAAAGATACATTGTAGTCATGAAATTGTATGTGTAATTTTCACTACTCTGTATATTATTGTATACAATATTTCACAATGATCTGAGTAATATTAAGCGAAATGAAACAAAAACTTTTGCCTGATTCCATAGAATTGTTACCGACTTTACTGTCAAGAATTTTAGGACAACTTCGGCAGACATAATGAAGGGATAGCTAAACAAACTTCGTAATATCTCATAAAGCGCATGAGAAAATGATGTGAGAGTCTAAAGAAGACTTATTAGATAGCTAAAAGTTGTTCTCAAATTCTAAGAAAACATACATTCAAAACCAAATAATTTTGTTACCACTGCATCCATTTTAATGAAATTTGGCATACTTACTCAGTTTTTTACGCTGATTTTGAAACTCAAAACCATTTTTGCCGTAGAAGCTTCGTTCACAAGTTAGCACAGTATTTATATTACATTTACTTTATATTTGATAGTTGATATTAAAATGATTTTTCAGATTGTTTTATGTCTGGCGTCCGACAGGCTTTGCTGCTAGTAACTATATAAAAGCCAAAAGAAAATTAATTGAATTTTTACGAGCATTGATTCTGATGTCAGTTTTTTTTTTTGTTAGTGGCGTTTATTTTACTTTGAATACTATTTCACGTAATATGCAGTCTTTTAGATTTTTTCTTTAAGTTTTTCTTTATGAAAACAGAACAGTCCAGCTGCATGTTTTTCTACATAAAAAATATATATAATTTATAATAATATTTTGATTACTATTAACTACAATTTCAACTCATATATGTTCATTTTTTAGTTAAAATTCTTCACATGTTCTTCTGTTATAAAAAAGATTATATGCTATGATTATCTTACAGTATAAGTTGTCGTTCTACCCAATAATTTTTTCAATACTTATAATTCCTCAAAGTGTTATTCCGTATCTTATTTACAGAATTCTAAATGTAACAAAAAAGCATGTCTCTTAGTAAAAAAAAAAAATCATTTTAGTTCAAAATAATTACGGTTCTAATATAGTTATGAATACTATACAACTCTAATATATTAAGATTCTACTTCTATCGTTGGTTTCTGGGCCTGACAATTTAAAATTCACAAAATTAAATAATCTTTTAATCATCATAGTACTGATGATAAAATGTGTAATTTATTTCATCATTTAAAAAAGTTAAATGGCTTAAGTTTTTATTTTCATCTAAAAGCTGCAAGAAACATTTAAAAAAAATGACTATGAAGTTGTTAAATTGCTATCAGTTTTAGTAATGATATCTTATAAGAAGTGTATTTATTTAATACGAAGTGTTGGAGATGAATAATTTCAGACAGAGAATATTTTAAAATTCCATACTTTACAGAATATGATTATGACCTTAACAAAATTCCTTTTACTCTTCCTAAATAATTCTTTTATTTTGGATATTTATTATTTAGATTTATTATTTATTATTATTTAGATATGTATTACAAGAAAAATAACGATAAAAACGCATACAGACACAGACATAAGGATTGACTGGCCTATTTTGGGAAATTTCATATCGGCAACCCAGGAGAGACTTTTTTTTTTTGAGGTTCATATCTCTCATCAGTTGGATTTCCCCAGTACTCATAACTCAGTGGAATCCAAACAAACATAAACAAAAGACAACCAATGGCCCTTCAATTAAAAAATATCAAAAAACAAATTAAGACTAGCAAACTAGCAAACCATCCACTTCAGTCTCTCATCTAACCATGGATGACCTATATAAAAAATTGGAGTGTCTAGATAATCTAAAAAAATTGGAAAGTCTAGACAAACTAATGACAGATATCTCAGAAATCAAAGATTCACTAGACTTCCTATCAAAAAACTATGACGATATTTTAAAAAAAATCCAAAATGTAATAGAAACTAATAAAACACAAAACAAAACAATTTCAGATTTGAAACTAGAACTTAAAGAAAGCAAAGACAGAATTAGAAATCTAGAAAGACATACAGAATATCAAGAGAGACACTCTAGAAAAAAAAACATCGAAATCATAAACGTCAAGGAAAGCCAGGATGAAAACATTTTTGAGATAGTGAAAAATGTAGCAGATGCAATTAATGTGACCATACATGAGCAAGACTTTGAGACCATCCATAGAACGCCCACCTACAACAAAAGTAAAACAAAACCAATAATTATCAAATTTAAAGATCTCCAAAAAAAAACAGAATGGATGGAGAAAAGAAGAAAGAAGAAAATAATTAGCAGAGACATAACCAAAAATGGAGATGATAGCATGATCTACATCAATGACAATCTAACAAGAAATCAAAAGCATCTTCTTTGGAAAACCAAACTGGCAGCAAAAGAAGAGAAGTACAGGTATGTGTGGATCAAAAATGGAACAATTATGGCAAGAAAAGAAGAAAGTTCCAATATTATTAAAATTCACGATATTGAGGACTTAGAAAAACTTGCCTAAAACGTAAGGGGAAAATAGATTAGAAAAAGGGAAGAACAATTTAAAGACATGGATGAGGACGCTACGCATAAAGATATTGAAAAATATCTTATACATAAAGATACTCTCGAATTAGAAGATATTGAAGAATGGGGACACAGTATTAATGGAAATGTTGTGAATAATCTTAATATAAATATTATTCATCTCAATTTAAGATCAATCAGAAAAAACTGGGACTTATTATTATGTAGATTAAATCAGCTGATGAATCTGATAGATGTAATAGTTCTGACAGAGGTAAATGTAACTGAAAACGAGGTAGAACTATATAAAATAAATCATTGGAACATGTTCTTTAATTTAAGACAAAATCAAAGAGGTGGAGGTATAATAATATACACAAAACTCAACATTGACGTCGACAGAGTCCTTATAACCTCGAATAATTTTGAATGCCTAAGTTTAAAACTAAAACACCAAATATGGAAAAACAACCTAAATATCTTAGCTGTCTATAGACCCCCAAAACAAAAAATTAAACTATTTATAAATGAATTAGAAGAAATCATAATAAATAATAACGAATTCTTTGAAAATAACTGTGTAATAATTGGAGACATCAATATAGATTTATATAAGTTAAATGGAAATCACACAGTAAAATTATACATTGAAACTCTGGGTTGTCAGGGATTCAAAAATTGCCTATATGGTACTACTAGACATGGAAAAACGTCTAAGCAAAGTACAAAAACTTGCATCGACCACATCTTCACAAAAATAACAGATAAAATTCACAAAAGTTATATAATTAAAGAAAGCATTTCAGACCACTTTATAACATCATTAAGTATCAATTTAGAAAAAACACTAAAAACAAATAGTATATATAAAAACCCAAAAGAAAGACAAAAAAAATTAAAAAAGATCGATCACCATCTTTTAGAAAACAATCTAAACAATCTAATGGAAACAATAGAAAATAAAAAAATCGATAATCCTAATATAATATACAATAATTTAATAACAGAATATAATAAATCCAAAAGAAACATAACATTAAATAAGAAAAGTCTAGAAATATCAGAATATTTCTCTAGATTATCAAATAATAAAAAATATAAAAAAAGATCGAATAAAGGAGAAAGAACACATAAAGAATGGATAACAAAAGAATTAATTGATGAGATAAAAGAAAGAGACAAACTTTATAAAAAGCACAAAAACAACAAGACTAACGAACAATTTTATAATGATTATAAAAGATTAAGAAACATTCTAACATCCAAAATAACAAAGGCAAAAAACAATTATTACTACAATAAATTCATAAAAGAAACAAAAAATCCAAAAAATTGCTGGGAAGAAATTAATGCCCTACTAGAAAGAACAAATAAACACAAAACTAAAAAACAAAATGAAATACAAAAATTCGCACGAGAAATGGACAATGAAAATAAAAAGAAAACTCTCGCAGAGCTATTCAGTAATTACTACCAAAACATTACAAAAGATTATAACTTAAATTGCAGCGAAAAAATTATAAAAGATATAAATGTTACAGATATAATGAACTCAATGGTAATCAACGAACCAAATGAAAATGATATCATAAACATAATAAACACTATGGATGTAAAAAAATCAAAAGGACACGATTTGATATCCATTTCAGATATCAAAACAAATAAGGAAATTTTCTCTACATTAATAACTACACTTACTAAAACAATTATAAGTAAAGAAAAATACCCAAACAGCTTAAAAATATCAAAAATCATCCCAATATACAAAAACAAGGCTTACAATGATTGTAAAAATTACAGACCAATTGCTATTTCCTCGACAGTAGGCAAAATAATTGAAAAATACTTTACTAAAAAATTACAGGAATATTTAAAAGAATATGACATCATACATAAACATCAATATGCTTACCAACTTAAAAAAAGTACAACAATACTCTTAGAGGATTTCAGTGAAAACATAAATAAAAATCTAAATAAAAATTACTATGTTTTATTGATCACCATTGACTTGTGTAAGGCATTTGATTTGATCGACCATCAATTACTTTTACTCAAATTACAAAAAATAGGCATAAGGGGAAAAATGTTAAATATTATAGAAAGCTATTTAGAAAACAGAAAAAATTTTGTACAAATAGACAATACTGTAAGTAAACGTAAAAAAATTAACATTGGAGTACCCCAAGGATCAAACTTAGGACCTATATTATTTATAATCTTTCTAAATGACCTTTTTCCTCTAATAAAAGACTGCAGTATATATATTTATGCGGATGACATTATAATATATACAGTAGGTCCTGACTTAGAAGATGCAAACAAAACTCTTCAGGAAAACTTTAATACATTGCAAAAATGGTTTCATGATAACAAACTAGTTCTTAATAATGAGAAAACTAAAGGAATACTGATTAAACCCAAAAAAAAACAAGCAAATAATAATATAAATATCACTATACACACACACGACTGTTTACATGGACATAGTATAGATTGTAAACTCTGCAACAGGATTGATATAATAAAAAATTTTAAATATTTAGGTATAATCATAAACGATTTCTTTACATGGGATAACCATCTAAATGCTCTACATAAAAAGCTATATACGACTACCTATATTTTCTACCACATTAGAAATATTCTTCCACTAAAAACAAAAATTTTAATTTATTTTGCACTTTTTGATTCTTTATTAAACTACGGTGTAAACATATGGGCAAACGTAGGCAGTAGTCATTTACAAAATTTAAAAAATCTACAAAATAAGGTCCTAAAGTTGATCTTTTCAAAAAAGATATGGAACAATATAAACAAGAGAAAACAATTTTTACTAAAATATAATATACTTAATCCAAAACAAAAATTTTTATATAATGTAATAATAAAAAATTTCTACAATATAATTAACAAAAAAGATGAAAATAAAAGAAATCATAATACGAGACACTGCAACAGACTAAAACTCGACTATCCTTGCATCAATAACGAATATGGTGAAAGAAATGTAAATTATGTAATAGAAAAAACTCTAAACGAAATGAATGAGATTATTGATAAAGATTATAAAAAAATTTCACTTGTTAAAAAACAGGTAAAAAGATGGATTGTGGACAATATTGACTAACAATGAAGAAAAAAAGAAAGAAAAAAAAGAAACACCAAAACATGTTTGTAAATCATTTGCCGTAACAAATTCTAGTAATTCCTGTGTACCATTTTGATGGAAAATGTTATATACATATATTATAATTGTGAAAAAAATAAATAAAAAAATAATGTAATTATGTAACCCACAGCACCCATTGATAGGGACTTTCTTTATCCCTAACGGGACTGAACTATGTAACTAAAGTAGATAAGTGAATAAAAAAAAAAAATATTAATATAAGAAAGCCAATATTAATATAACAAAGGCAATATTATTATGACAAAGGCAATATTATTATAACAAGAGCAATATTATTGTAACAAGAGCAATATTATTGTAACAACAGCAATAATAATACAACAAAGACAATTTTAATATCACAGAGGCAATATTAATATGAGAAGAGTAATATTATTGTAACGGCGGCAATAATAATATAACAAAGACAATTTTAATATGAGAAAGGCAATATTAATACGAAAAAAGCAATATTATTATCACAAAGGCAATATTAATATGACAAAAGCAATATTAATGCGAAAAAGACATTAATAATAAACAAACAAAAAAGTTCAAATAAACATTGGGTCCGGAAATGAATAGTTTTAGTGAAAAACGTAGTTTTCATTGTTCTTTGTTATGATTCATTTAGTTTCATTTTTGTTAGCACAGTCTGATGCCATAGAAGGTATTTCAAAATATTCATAAATTAAAACACTGACAAATACAAAATAGAAAAAGAAAATGTATTGAATAAAAAAAATAGATATTATAAAAAATGTTCCATCTGAAAATTAAGAAGAACCTACGACCAAATTTTTGACACCCCTTTAGGAATCACCCTGTATATCTGTCCTAGTAAAATTGATGGGCTAACTATTGATAGGCTAACTATTCATAGGCTAACTATTGATAGGTTAACTATTCATAGGCTAACTATTGACAGACTTACTATTGATAGGCTAACTATTGATAGGCTAACTATTGATAGATTAACTATTGACAGGTTAACTACTGATAGGCTTACTATTGATAGGCTAACTATTGATAGGCTTACCATTGATAGGCTTACTATTGATAGGCTAACTATTGATAGGTTTACTATTGATAGGCTAACTATTGATAGGCTAACTATGGATACCTTTACTATTGATACCTTTACTATTGATAGCCTAACTATTCATAGTCTTACTATTGATAGGCTAACTATTGATAGGTTTACTATTGATAGGCTAACTATTGATAGGCTAACTATGGATAGCTTTACTATTGATAGGCTAACTATTGATAGGCTAACTATGGATAGCTTTACTATTGATAGCCTAACTATTCATAGTCTTACTATTGATAGGCTTACTATTGATAGGTT
>JAFIDM010132131.1:0-11763 GCA_023159025.1 Thereuonema tuberculata
ATCATGAATTTTAAACTAGTGTGTTGGCCTTATTATTTTGCTGTTAAAGTTTAATTAAGTTAACTAATTAATTAAAAACCAAAGTTAACGAGAATATTTTTTATTTACTTCTAATCTTAAATTGGTTTTTTGTCTGATATTTATAATTATAAATGGAAAAAACTTACATTAGGCTATCATAAAGGAAGAAGGTAAAAAAAAAAAGAGAGAAAACAAAAAAGAAAGTAAAAAAATAAAAAAATAAAATGAAATTAAGAAAAAAAAAATATTGTATGAGATTTGCTTGGGATTCGAACTTCGTACCTCTGGATTTGAACGCCAATTTGTTCAAATACAAACTTGCTTTCTTATCGTAGCAGTGACCTAATAAGACAATACTTAAAAAAATCGATGAAAATAACGCCGAATATCTCTAAATCTGCAGGGGTTGGCCCCAATCTTTCTATATATGTATATTTGAAGTCATTCATGTGTACTTTCATCTCACAAAAGGGCACTCACGGAACTCTTTGTCATCTTCCCGTGCTAACATTTTGACAGAAGCTCGAACAGCAAACGTTTTGAATAAAAACTGTAAAATCTTTACTTAGGAGCATCCCAAGTATTTCTAAGTGATCATTCCTAAGTATTCCTTCCAAAAATCAAGAAGATCCAATCGCTGATTCTAACGTTATTTGTGGAGGGATTCTTATTGTTATTATAATCTCACAATCTTATAGTTTGGTTCTAAAGGAAGAGTGGGACATATATTGTACAGATCCTTTTTTTTTGAAGGATTTTGATATGCATATCAATTACATCAAGGTTGGTGCAAATCTAACAATTTCCCTTGTTAGTTTCTCGGATAAGTTAGATTTGCGTATATATATATATATACATCTCCTGAAGAAGACCCAAGACACCGGACCGAAATATCGAGAAAATATCTCATCCCTCAGATGAGGGAGTGGTGGGAAAATCCCTCAAAGAAAAAAAAATAAAGATCTATACAGTCTCACAAACTTCTTTAAGTGCCTTGAAAATCATCGCCTACCGTAAATTTATCTTTAAAATAAAGCTGACATAAGGATGTGTTTTCCAAATTTTTCATTGCTTTTATAAAACTTTACAAAAATGATTAGATAAATAAAATACTGAAAAAATAAAAAAAAATTAAAAATAAAATAAAATAAAAAAATATCCGGTAATTAATAATAGAGTTAAAGTATTCTAATATAGAGCTATGTGGCCTTGGGGTTGAAGGAGGTAAGGCTCTGGGCGTTTCGTGACCAACGGGAGTAAATCGAGGTCAGATAGTCATTCTGACGCCACCCGTCTTTAATGCCCTGTGCCCATTCTACAGAATACTGGGTGGACCCTAGAATCAGTCTGGAGAAATCAGTCGAAGATTGAACCAGGCTCCTACAGCCCGCAGTCAAGAGCAGTACCATTTGGTTCCGGACCCACATTTGACACTAGAAGCTGATATCTTGTACCTAGCTGGTGTTCTTTTATTCAATTTATTACTTTGACTATTTTAGATAAATCAAAATAATTATTTTATAGAGCAAAATTAAAACATTTACAGTAGAACCTCGATTAAACGAAGTGGTCGGGACCGGATCTCCGTCGGTAAATCGAAAATTCCGGATAAAAGAGAGCACTTAAAAACGGCCGTCAGGAGACCAGAAAAATTTTAACACTGGATTTTAAACATGTACACATGTACAAAATAACTAAATGTGATGTTTTTGTAGTGAATCAATTATTTATTTATAAGGAATAAATAAATAGTATTATTATTTTGCTAAAGCTTTAATTGTATTTAAAATAATTGGAACGATTGAAATTTAAATATTAAAATATTTTTGTGACGCCAGAATCTGATTGTATAAAATGAGAGGAGCGAGCCTCAATCTGGGTCTTCTCTCTCTCTCTTTCACTCACGAACTAGCGTCTTCCATCTCTATCCGTTGGTCACGGAGTTCCGTTGTTCTCATTTTGGTTCGAGAAATTACTCTTGTTACGATTAACGAAGTCAAGGTGACTTCAGAGTATTAAACAGTTTTGTATTAACGTTGCGAATTACTAGAGGTCGTATCCATCGACTAATGAAGGAGTGACGTGGGATTCGTCATCGAGCGGCGAACGTCATCATTACGTTGGAATGAACTGCGGCGGGAGGTTCGATTTGCCAGGCGAAGGATTCGTTGAGTCGGCAGAGAAGTCTTACCTTCAACAGCGTAGAAATTAAGCAACGCACTCAAATTTACTGTGAGTAACGAACTTTTATTTATTCATTGTCCATTGAGGGATACTGAAAGAAGAATTGAACTTATCTAATTGACAAGCCGAGAAGTTAGTGGAAAATACCACACGTTAACGAGAAAAGGCGGAACAGTGAACGGAACTTAATTATTAATTATCTAGTCAATATTTTGAGAGAACAGAAGTAGCGGAAATAATTATTAGTTACGTTTGTAAAGCAATTCAAGTCAATGGAATTGATTCGTGAGAAATATGCAAGTGAAGTTATTCTGGTTAAATTATTAGGCTCAACTAGAAGTGAAGTAATAGGCAACTATTTAAGAGATAAATTATAGTAGATCAAATTATCTATTGAAGGGAAATTTAAAGATAATTTGAAATGGAACTTTAAGTTATTCTAATACGAAGAAATTAGTTGACGTCATTTAGTGCGACGCAAGAAATTAAATAACTAAAGGAAATTAGTTATGTATTTTTGAATGAGTTATTATTCACACACATGGAAAAGCCTTTCGTGTAAATTCATATAAGTGAAATGGGAACATTATTCAATTAAGTCACACAAGTGAAAAAGGTGAACTCTTAAAGTACAATACGGAAAGCAGTAATTGTGAACTTTTGTGGAACTGTTGTTTCCTGAATTGGAAGAACTATTATAATTAGGCGACGATTTCTAAATATGAAATCTTAGCATTATTTATTGCTCTGCTAAACCAGTAATTGGAATTTGGAATAAGTTCAAGCTATTAGTAATTATTTTAATTGTTCAAATTAATCAACTACAATCAATTGGTTGATTGATTTATAGAAATAATTTCAAAGCTTAATAATATTAATTGTGGAAGTCACACTTCCTACATTTATTCCACCAAAATCCTACAGTTTTTAATTATATTAATATAATTATAAGCAATAAATTTGTTCAATAGATGTCACACAAGTCAGAAAATGCAATATAAATGTTTATATGACATACGATATATACTTTACATTGGCTTACACAAGTTTGCTCTGCCATAAGCATGATTGATGTCGTTTAACCGCTCCTGAAGTTGTCTTAGTAGCATAAGTTCTGTAGAATCAGAGTCAGTTTGTTGCTCCAACCACATCAGTCCTTTAGCAAAATATTCAAAAGCATCGGAGTCTTTATTTTAGAAGTTTCGATCACCTCATCTTCATCACTTTCGCTGTTATCGCCATCGCTATTGCGTTTTCGTTTAGTGGGCTCCATGGCATAAATGAATATTCTATATTTCGTAAACGCTTCTGAGTCGGACAGAAAGTAACCAATAGAAAGGCAGAAGGCAGATGGTCTTGGAGACGAATGGAATTTCCAGCAAAGAGGGACAATAGAATGGAATTTCCGACAGGAGGGGGATAGGGTAAGAAATTATTTATTTAACAAAAAAAAAAAAAAAAAACTTAGGAAGCCGACGTCGATTAAAGGTTCAAATTAAAAGCTTTTCGGATAATCGAGGTTCTACTATACTTGAAACGAACTAATTTTAAAATAAATTGCAGAGTTTTCAAGGAAACAGTTCGCTGAAGTTATACTTACGATTCCAAAATATCGAGAAAGCTATGACAAAATATGCTACAATCGAAATCATGTGCCAAGACGAGTAGCACAAGAGAAAGACGAGATGCGAACCCTAAGATGATTCCAAGAAATTTTCGCGGGCCTCCAGCTAGTTAAATATTTCCTAGCTAGGATTTTTTTAAGTTAATCTGATGTTTCTACTATGCTTATCCATTGACTTAAATACCAATTTAATAAGATTATTTTTAGCAACTCACTGCTTAGATATGAGTCTGGAACAGAAGCCAGGGGGTCTGTTGGATTATTAGAAAAGGAAACGGTGTTTTCCAATCTAGTGCTCCTTGCTGTGTGCTAAGTCAACAGGATAAACTTAATGACTTGGAAAGACGTGGATTATTGCTGACGTCCGCAAAGCTCCTTGGATTTTGAAAGGAGCTGTCACCGGAGTTATGAAGATTTTTCGAGAATTCGCAGAAATTAGGATTTTTTAATTATTTTTTTTCTATCACCCTCCTTATTATATATTTCAATAATTTTACGATCACCAAGTCTTCTGTTAAATAATATTTTTATCTTCAGAGAAAAACTCATTTTAAATCAAAGATTAAATTAAAGCATTTCCCTCAATGAGGATAGGGAGTATAGGAGATGGGAGGCTCCTGCGATCAGCAGCTCAATGCGACGTTGTTAGGAAGGCCAATGTGTCCTCGCCCATCTTCATTCCCAAAATGTGACTTTAATTGTATTTTGACTTAAGATTGGGTGGATCCTAGTACCGCCTCGAGGAGAAATAAACAAGGACAAAAATACCCGACAATCTTTACTGATCGAATCCTGATTCTCCAGTCTGTAAATTTATCACTTGAGCTTCCATCTCCAGTATTACAGTAGATGCTGTTTTCAGATAACGTAATAAGTAATCTTATAATATTTCCAATTATCAGAATAATCTGAACACAATGGTGAAGGTTTCATTCTAATATTTCTAACCGTTTGGCCACTACAGAGTGTGGCATCCAGCAAGCATAAAAGCAAGAGCGGCCCCCTATGTTTTACAGGCAGGCTGGAACTTAATAGCCGCTAAAGATGGAAGAAGAAGGTGCAAAACTACTAATCTTTGAAACCCTACCAATAAAATCGAAACAATGTAGCATCTTTTTAACAACAAAAATTTTTTAAAAACAAAATTTATTTTTTCGTTTTCGTTACGTTTTCTGTTACTATTATTTATTTAACTTTTTTCGTTACATTCCGTTATGTAATTATTTAATAAAAATTATTCCGTTATTTCGTTACATTATGGGTAACGTCTTCCAGCACTGACTAATTAATTCTATAGGGGTAAATGAATATCAGCAATTATTTATAAAACTACAGCATTGTTTAATCATTTATTAGATAATAAAATTCAATATAATTGTAAAAAAATTATAAAAAATAGGCCTATTTAAAAATATATAATAGCGAAATATTTTTCTTTGCAGTCTTAGCGTAATCAAATATCAACATTTATTATAAATTGCAATTAAACTTATAAATTTTACTTTACACATCAAAGGCAGGATTTTAACGAAACTAATTTAGCGATTGATTTTATTTAATAATTTTTAGATTGACGGTTGGCGGATAAATGTAAGGCTAGGGCTACATATGCGTTTTAAATGCCGCGTGAGAAAAAGCTTCAGACTTTCTCGCAATTTCGTCTTCTCCGTTGAATGGATATCGTTCAGATAGGCTTCATTGCAAGTATTAAAAGGCAAAAAGGAAAAAAGGTCTTGGTGGACGCATCCTTTATTGTCCAACCGCTGAATTGTTCCAAATAAAATTAGAGGTCATAATGGTTTTCAGTAAAACTGTAATTTGAAAAACTTGTAAATTTAACAATGTAAGAAAACTATTCCTATTTTCAAGTATCTCAATTAAAGTGTTAGTATTTATATCTTTAATAAATTAATAAGACAGATTAATAGGAAAATTAATTTATTTTTTACCAATCAAAAAACTTATTTCTGTCAACATTTCATCGGCGAAAGTGAAGCGAAAGACGGAAAACTTAAAAAAAAAATATTGCCTTCAAGGACTGAGCATTGGCATCATTCCCTGTCTAGACCAAACCAGCGTTGCTAACTTCTACCTTCTTAAACTCTCGTGTAGACCGCATCTTGCACTTTCCATAGAAATACTTGGAAACATGCGAACAGTTCTGTAAGAGCATTAGAAACGCGGCGTCAACACTCGTGTTGACCAGACTTTATGGAACATTGTTGTCGAAAAAGTGAACTACACACTATGTACAATCATCAACTGCCAAACATCCCTTTTTTAATTAAAAAGTTTAATTTCTTCTATCTGAATAAAAAAAATATGGATTCAATTATAGAAAATTATATACTTTTGACAAAATACTGGATAACCTATAGCATCTACTGGTTGAAAATATTCTAATTGAAGGATTAGCTTTGGAAATTGATTCCTCGACTAAAAATAAGTTTAACAATTATTTCTTAATGATTAATAATCTTTCGTTTATTATTCGTATCATTAATGTTATCGTTAGTTTTCCCTAATGACTTCTGAAAATTCAATGTAGATCGACCTTTTTTTGATTTTTTTGGCCACTGTGCAAACCCTAGTCGAAACCACCCAATCTACCTGCGCTGTGTCTCTCGCTGGACTTACAAGGCGAGTTACAACAACTGAATGCCGAAACACTGGGACTATTTCGGCTTTCATTTTGTTAGTTTACAATGTTTTAAGTTTACAATGTTTATAAATCTGGCAGTTTGTGTTTAGATTAATTCAGTAACGGTAATGTTTTGATAAGTTTTGTACTAATAGAAACTGAAAGTAATCTACAGCGCTTAGTTAAAAGAAAAGAAAAAGTAGTTCAGAAAAAGTGGCGCTGCTGTATTGTGTTCTCTTTGATGGCGATCTCTTTGCAGTAAAAGTTCATGTCAAGCAAAAGTTTAGTTTCTTCATTTTTAACTCACATTTTAACTCACTCTGCTTAGGATTCCAACAGGTTATGGGCCCAGATAACGTGTTCCAAAGCATCCGGACGAGTTTAAAGGGTGAGTTTGAAGAATAAAGAAGATTTAAAGTGAAATTATCGGACATTGCGAAGTTAGGCTTATCTTTCGTGAAGAATGTCAGATGAAATTGTTATTGAAAGGCTGAACAACAATAACTACCCGATATGGAAGTTCAAAATGGAACTATTACTGATAAGGGAAGGTGTATGGGACGTAATAGATAAGGAAATTCCAGATAATCCGGACAGTAAATGGTTGACAAATGATGGGAAAGCCAGGGCTGAAATTGGTCTACGAGTGAGTGAGTTGGTTGTCACTCAACCAACTAGGTCACATTAGGAAAGCTACTACAGCGCAGGCAGCATGGCGATCACTTCAGGAATACCATCAGAAGGCTACTTTGTCGAACATTGTAACTCTATTAAGGCGATTGTGTTCCAGAAAGTTACAGGAAGGCGGAGATATAGAAAAGCACATCCAAGAAATGGAGGACAACCTGAACCAGATTACAGCACTCGGGGAAGAAATAGCGGACAGACTGGCGGTAGCATTTATGCTGAGCAGCTTACCAGACAGTTATGCAACACTGATAACAGCATTGGAGACTAGACCTGATAAAGATCTGACGCTAAGCCTCGTGAAGACGAAAATGCTCGAAGAATACCAAAGACGACTTGGTTATTCATCCGAGGAGCAGGTTCATGAGGAGAAAGTTCTTAAAGTATGCACGCCGAGAAGGAAAGACGCTCAAAGATCAAGCATTGCAAGCGGAGCATCGCAGTTTTACGCAGAATGCTATTTTTGCAAGAAGAAAGCAGGCCATCTCAAGCGTGATTGTCCCCAATACAGACTTTGGAAAAAGAAAAAGCAAGAAAAGGAAAAGATACTTGCGGCAAATATGGTTAATCAAGAAAGACTTCCAGATCCAGATATTTGTTTCACAGTAGGCGAAGGCAACCGTGATAAATGGTATGTAGATTCAGGAACGGGAAGGCACATGAGCTGTGATAGAAAGTTCTTTACATCTTTAGACACCACCGTGCGGACAAAAGTACGGTTAACAGACAATCGAGTGATCACTGCGGAAGGTGTTGGCAGTGGCGTTCTACGATGTAAAACCGGTAATGGGAATGATGTACGAGTTATCACAGTGAAGGACGTGCTGTACACTCCGACTTTCAGCGGAAGTTTACTATCTACTAGCAAGTTAGCCAAGCTGGGATTCACTACAACGTGTGTAGGTGGAACCGATAAGTGCCTTATCATCTGGAAAGGAAAAACAGTGGCTACAGCAAGAGTTAATGCTGGAATGTATGAACTTGAGCTAGATAAAGGTGAACATGCACTTACTGTGACAACAAAAATGGAAAAAATTACTCCAGAAACAGAGGAATTGCAGAGGCAGAATGGGGGACGACCTACAGAACGCCTGGTTGAGGAACTTAAAGAACAAGAAAATATAAACAAGTCTAAGGGAGCTCCATCAGTGACTCCGAAAGGTAAACCCGTGCCTGAAGTCAAAAAGGATTCTAAAGAAGCTCAACAAGTCAAGCCGCAGAAAACTCCATTACCAGAAGCACAACAAGTCAAGCCCCAGGAACCCCCACTACCAAAGAAAGAAGAAAATAATAAAGCTCGCTCCCAGAAGCCGATCACCGAAAGAATTATGAAGTTTAGTAATTCTCCTCAAGAAGTGACTCAAGATGTTAAAGAGAGGAAGAAGAAAACAAGTTCTCCCAGTTACGAAGAGGAATCTGGTAAAGAATGTGATGTCTATTCAATCGAAACATCACAAGACAAAGTCCCAAACAGAAAAGAAGGAACTGGTGAACCGCCTCCAATCAAAGAATTCAGGAAACGAGAACCTCGTGGTAATAAAGGAAAACCCCGACGAGGCAAAAGTCGCAGATGTACTGGCAGTGGATTTGATATTCGTCACAAGCAAGATTTTGATAGGCAAACCATTGAAAGCAGTGAAGACGAGGAAATTTGCCAATGCCTTTGGACTAGTATAATTTAAGACTTTATGTTTTAAATGGTTAAAGTTGCAGATTTATAAAACATTGAGGGGAGGTGTTAGTTTACAATGTTTTAAGTTTACAATGTTTATAAATCTGGCAGTTTGTGTTTAGATTAATTCAGTAACGGTAATGTTTTGATAAGTTTTGTACTAATAGAAACTGAAAGTAATCTACAGCGCTTAGTTAAAAGAAAAGAAAAAGTAGTTCAGAAAAAGTGGCGCTGCTGTATTGTGTTCTCTTTGATGGCGATCTCTTTGCAGTAAAAGTTCATGTCAAGCAAAAGTTTAGTTTCTTCATTTTTAACTCACATTTTAACTCACTCTGTTTAGGATTCCAACACATTTGTTGTAAAAAAATCTTCTGGCCGCTCCGGTGTTCATGGAGTTTTGAAATCGGTGGAATCCAAGTTTCCCATAATAACACCATTATCCAATAAAAGGAGAGTCAATTGCTCAAGTAAAAGCAACTCACTTAGAATTGCGTTGATTCCACCAAGCAAAGGCAAAGCTTCGAATGTGTTGGAGTGATCCGAACGAGCTCTCACTTTCTCTTGTGTGCGTCCTTTCTAAGGTCCGCCAACAGGGGATCCACCGAGCCCACCTTAATTTGGTTCTGCTGAATGCCAATAAACGGTGGAAGACCGACGGTGTAAAGACCTGCAATCGGTGTAATTATAGAGTGGAGACTCTGCCACAAGTCCAAAACCTTTGCATATCCTTTAGAGCTGCCTTTCACTGCGCCTTAGAGTCCCTTAGATCGCATTGGTAAAGATCTGAGCTTCGCTCAGATCTGAAACTGCTGCGTCAGCAGTCCGCCTTGATTGTTAACGTAGCAGACCTATTTCGATAACCGACTTGAAGCCAGATGCTCGCGTGTCGGAAATACGCAGTCCCACAGTCTACTGAGGAATGATATCGAATGAGCATTCGTTCATCGGGGTACCCTTGGTCTTCGGACCCCGACTACGATTCATTTCGGCAGCTGCTTTGTCCTCCCTTGTATGGTCAGTTATTCAGAAGGTTACATGTGTCTAATGTCTAAGGTGGTTTGGTGACATCTACATAGAGCACATAATTGGTCAGAAATAGTTTGATAAATTTTCGCTTTTCTCTCTGCTGTTTTCATGTCTATGTGCATTGAAAGTCCCTTCTGTCTTTTTTTTTTATTTTGTGGCTTCCATTTTTACTACGGAACAGAGAATTGATTAAATCTGAAGTTTTTCCGACTTGTGTTAATCTTAAAATATCTATGTACTGTATATGTATTATTGCTGACAAGTACTTCATAAAGGTTATATTTCTGTAATTGATAACTGTAACTTGAATTCCGATATTAAATACAACTATATGTAATTATTTGTAATCGTACGTAACTAAATTATACGTAACCATATGTAATTATAGTATATTTGTAACTAGGCTACATGTAACTTCATCACCTGCACACAAAATCTCGAAGTAGAACCTAGCAGGACTGTAATTTCTTTGAAATAAATAAATAAATTATCTGAGCGTATTCCACTGAATTACAAATAGAAATCTTGAGGGAACACAGATCAATTCCGGTTTACTAGAAACCGGAAAACTCAGCGTCATTGCAGCCCGTTTGTTTTTCTGATTGAACAGGAAATTAAATACTTCAGTCTCTACAAAAAAAGACTGAAAATATTAGATTTATTCTTAAAGATTTTAGAACTAGAAAAATGCAGTTAAACAAAAATAGGCCTACGTAAAGAAATACTTTAAGCAAATTTTAAGCCAGTTGCTTTATCGAAGCAAAAGAAAGAAATAAGGATATGAATATAAAGCTGTGAAAAGCTTTTCAATAAATTAACTGAAAAGGTCACTTGTACTTTTAAAAATGTTAAAAGATTTAAATATTAAATAAATGTTTATTTATTGCGTCACATTCGTTTGTTCTTTGAACCTTTTTAATAGCGACCCATTTTGGAGCTATTGTGAGAGTGAACAAAATCGGTAGCTATTGCATTTGTCCTGTCCGTCCGTCCATGTCTGTCCATTCCTAACACTTCCGAACGGAAGGTCGGTTCGACAAACGGACTTCAGGTATTCAAACAGTTATAGGAATTGGGCATTTCTAGGGGCCAATGCCCTCACCCCTCCCGCCATGTTCGAGATATTTGGCATTATTTTTTGGGGGGATTTTCACTATTAGCTTAAATGTCAGAAATGCAACCATCTCATTTCAGTTCTCGGCTACAGCGTGATCGGTAAGTTCTCGAACTCATGTGGTGAATGTTGTCGGTTAGAATCCGTATATTTACTGGTTATTTGGTTTTTTTTTTTCTTCTGTTAATTTTTTTCTCAATGTCCGCGCTGATTTTTGTTTTTGTTTTCTTAACATTCTTTTTTTTTATTTTTCCTTTCGTTAATGTACTCTTTTTTTTATTATTATTTTTAAATTTTGTTATTATGGGTCGCCTCTAAATTTATCTTTAGCACAAAATTATATTCACTTGTTTTTTTTTTTTCTTGGTTTTTCTCAGTAAATAATTATCCTCTCTATTAACTATTCATTTTAGCCGGTATTTTTCTGTTTGCTGTGTATTTTAATTGCGTTTTTTGAAAGCAATATTTCTTCGTTATCTCCCTAATTCCCGATGAGATAAGGCCGATAAGGCACTTGATTTCATGTTGGAGGAGCTTATTTCGATCCTGGCTAAATTCTCCTGCGATACAAATTCTACTGAAGAATAGATGTTCCTTGTAACCATGTCTGTAGAATTTGTACCAGGTTCCTTCCCGGGTACACAAGAGATTGAACGTTTGGCTAATCTTCAACGTATTCCTATGAAGCGTTTGGACTACAATCTTCCTATCTCCATAATCTAAATAATGGGTATTCCATAATCATCTTCAGATACCGTAACATTACAAATACTTTATTACTTAAATAACATCTT
>JAFIDM010132132.1:0-11763 GCA_023159025.1 Thereuonema tuberculata
ATGAAATGAGACACTAAAGCATGCAATCAATTTCAATTACAAAGCATATCCCTTTTCAAACTACTAGATTTAAGTCCTAACAGTTTATTCTACCAGTTTCATTCAAAATTAAGAAAATGATATAAATTCTGCCTAAACAGTGTCCTCAAATTCTTTCACAAGGTTATTAAGGATCCCCCAAATGCCTTCAATCTATTCATTACTAGCTCATTAGTTAAAAACAGGTTTCATAAATGACCTCAAAAAACTTGCACATCATAACTATTTTAGAAGGCAAACTTCTAACAATAAATTTGCAGTTCCATCAGTTGAACTCTGCTCTTAAGGGAAAATTTTATTTCAACCTCCCAATATATAATAATTTTAATTTTTCACCCCAGCTAAAGTTAGTAAACCAATTATTTATCTACATTGTTAATGCTTATTCGTTTCAATTCTTTTCATTAAGATATACAAATTTTCTCCAAGTTATGTTTCATCAGCTAAAACTTCAAAGAAAGTAAAAATTTCCTATTATGGAGCAATTAGCCTGTACCAGCAACATTAAATACTAACAAGAATCTTAAGAAATTAGAACTGATGCCACATTTCTTCATATTGAAAGTTCCTTGTTTATTAATTTTATTCTTGTTTTAAAATGATTCACCTAAACCTATCTGGTCATAAAGCAGGAAGGAATCTGCAGTTTATACAATGCAAGTTACTAATGTCTATAAACAAAACCTCATTATTCCTATGAAAAATCTATAAAAACTAAGGCTTCAATATCATAAAAATAACAATGCTAAACAGAAACAAAAATAAAATAACAGCAACACTACCAACATTATATATCATACATGCTCAATTTTAGTGTGTGGATGCAGTTTTCAGTATAACAATTTTTCAGCATCTGTAAGTGAAATTTACTTATTGTTTGGTTTTTTTTTTTCAAACTTTTTTATTATGTTTTACTATAGTTTATTACATAAAATAATAATAACAACCACCGCAAAAACAAACACTGTAATTCTACTAGCCTATATGAAAAAAAAAATTTCAACATCAAGTGGACAATCTAAATAACTGTCATTGACCACTAAATAAAAAGATGTAACCCTCAAAAAATATAAAATTAGTTATATATTCTTCTCAAAAGACTAGGTTAAAAAAAAAAAAAAAAAAAAAAACTACTGCAATTTCCCACACAAGGCTTATTCATTTACTTTGGTGGTTATCGTATTATAGTCTGCTTAATGAATCTAAGATACTATACACTAATGTTTCTCATGTTATGTATGATAGTGAAATAATACAATGCTCTCAAACCCAAATATCAAACATCTCAGGCAGGATGGAGAAAAGAAAATATTATTCTCAGATTATTCTATGTTAATATTGCATTTATTTAAGAAGCTTATTAATATTATTATTGCAATATTTAAGAAGCTTAAAATCTAACTTCTCATATTTAATGGCAAACATTAATAAAAAAAATAAATGACATTGACATAATAATACTAGTAGAGGTAAATATAAAAGATGAAGAAATATTTCTATATAACAAATGGATTCGATAAACAATGTAAATTGAGAACTGGCTCAATAGGTGGGGGTATTATTATATGGTATAGAAACGAATTTAATGTTTTTTCTAGAAGTATGGAATCAATAACACATGAAAACTTAATTTGCGAATTAAAAAAAAAAAAAAAAAACTAATAAAAATGACTTAATTTACATCACATATAGACCTCCACATACGAATAAATTAATATTTATAAATGAATTAAAAGATAATATTAAAATTATTAACAAAAATAGTAACAGAAATTTAATGTGCATAGGTGACATAAATATAAATATAGATGAAAAAAATAAAAGCAAAATAGGTTTAAATTACACTAACATGCTATACAATTTTGGCTTTAAAAATTATATTAATAAAATAACAAGATCAGTAAAAACATCCAAAACTGTAACTAATACACGTATAGATCACTGCTTCATAAATTCAAAATCTTTTAAATTCGAAGCTGGAATCCTGCACTTGGATATTTCAGATCATTTTGGATTATTGATTGAGATGGAAAGTAATATAACTAATATTAATGAAAAGGAATTATTATGTAATGAGACATATAACAATTTTAGAATAAATACTGATTACCTGAATCAGGAAATAAATCGTTTATATGAAGAAATAATAATAAAAAAAACTGAAGACCCAAGCAAAATCACTTATAAGTTAAACAAAATAATTAAAAAGGCAAAAGTAAAAATTTTTAATAATACTTATAAAAAAAAGGATTTTAAAAACCTTAAAGGACATAATAATCCCGGGTACAAAAAAAATTGGATGACCCCTCAATTAATGGAGAAAATAAAGGAAAAAAATGATTTATACACTAAATTTTCAAAAAACAAGAATAATAAAAAACTGGAAATTGTATATAAGAAAACACGTAATTCTTTGAAAAATTTAATCACAAAACAGAAAAATAAATACTACAGAAATTTAATAAAAAATGACTCAAATGTAAATTCAAACATTTGGAAAATTTTAAACAATAATATAATTGGAAAAAAAAAAATAAATGAAAAAAATTTATTAGAAAATTATGATAGCAGAATTCTATTTCACAATTTATATAAGAAGTTCACTCAGAACAACTATGGCAAAACCTCAACAAAACATAACTCAAGAAATAATAAAGACAATATACTGCAAATGGAAATGAACTCTATGGTTTTACTAACACCAAGCAAAAATGAACTTCTGGAAATAATAAAAAACCAAAAAAATACTTACTCGTATGGTCCAGATTTAATTAATACGATAGACATCAAAAAAATAAATGAGTCTTTATCAATTTTGTTGGTGGACCTTTTCAATAAAATATATAATACGGGAATTTATCCAAAACCATGGAAAATTGCATATACAATTCCACTACACAAAGGTGGAGACCAAACAGACCTTAATAACTACAGACCAATTGCTCTGATTTCCAATATTTCAAAAATAATAGAAAGCTATCTATCGAAAAAAATTAATAACTACATAACTCAAAAGAATTTACTAAACAATAACCAGTATGCATATCAGAAAAACAAGAGCACTACACTATTACTAAACAAAGTTAATGAGAGCATTAATAAATCATTGAATGAAGGAAACATATTATATATAGCTTTTATTGATTTTAAAAGAGCTTTTGACTCTATAGATCATAAAATCCTATTAACAAGACTTGATCAAATAGGCATAAGAGGAAAAGAAATAAAAATGATTGAAAACTACTTGAAAAACAGAAAATTCAAAATTAAAATAGGACAAAAAATAAGCAAAACTTTCAATACAAAAAGAGGGATTCCGCAGGGTTCAAACTTGGGACCTATTTTATTCAATATTTTTATTAACTCTATAAATAATAACATAAAAGATGCAGAAATTTATTTATATGCAGACGATGTAATTCTAATTACTAATGATACTAATCAAACAAATGCGAGTAATAAAATGCAAATGGAGTTGAATAACATAAATAAATAGGCGAATTGTAATAAAATGACAATAAACGGTGAAAAGTCTAAGATCATGATAATCAAAAATAAAAATAGAAATATAAATAACAATGATACGTGAAGTTTACATGAAATAGAATGTACAAACATAAATCATAACAATAACTACTTATTGAAAAGCTGTAATTGTAAGAAGTTAGAAATCATCTCTACATATAGATACCTGGGAATACATATTGATGATAAACTTAACTGGAATAAACAATACAACTATGTTATGGGAAAACTTGGATCATACTCTTATCTTTTCTATCATATTAAAAAAATTGTGCCATTTAAACAAAAATTAATTATATACAAAGCTTTGGTCGATTCATTGTTAAATTATGGACTAGAATGTTGGATAAGTTTAAAAAAACAACAAATGGATAACATAAACAAAATAACAATGAAAACATTCAATAATGTATACGTAAACTATAAATTTAAACCTACATTTGAACAACAACGAATAAGAAAAAAATATTTGATACTAAAAAGAGATGAAAAATTTATATATAAAATAGTCATATCCAATTACTTTGAAGTAAGAAAAAAAAAGAAATTAATAGATGAAGAATTTAATACAAGGCACAATTGGAATAAAATCTTTAAAATAGACAAAATAAGCAATAACTTTGGATATAGATTAAATAATTATGTTAAATACAAAATTTTCAAACAATTAAATATTGAATACAAAGACAATATTACATTTAAAGAAATAAAACACAAATTAATCTCTGACGTGGTAGATGGAAGAATAATATTAAAGAACGATAATTTCTAATTTAAATTTTTTTTTTTTACTAATATAGCAAACTCTCAGTCACATAACACAGGTATGCAATTTACATAACCATACCTAATGGGACTGATATACATTAAAAGAAAATAATATATATGATTCACACTCTGGTTCTAAAAGCAGTTGTGGATTGACAGAATATAAACATCAGAAATTACATTAAAAAAAACTTTTAAAAAATTTTAGTTTTAGTTTACTTGATGTAATTTGTGTGTGTGTGTGTTTTTTTAATAAATAAAAAGTTGTTTTCCGTTACATATGCGGAGGCTTCTGGAGCGAAGCGACGGGTAGCCGACTAGTTATAATTAAAAATTTTAATATTTTACTTAAAAAACATACTTTTTATTCAGTTTCAGAAAAATTAAACTGCACTTGTCTAAAGATCGACATAAAGTGTAGGTTCACTTAAATGATGAAACAAATTCTGAATCAACAAAGGCTGTTAAGTGAAGTGATCATTCAAATTGGAAAGTTTAACATATATATAATGAACCATGAAAAACAGGAATGAATAAAATGCACAATCGTTTGCTTTCGTGTCCCCTTGAGCTATCATTGATGGGAATCTTGGAAAGCTGTTTCTCTCATGTTAGGACTCATCAGACAGATTTCTCTGGATTAAAAGCTCATAATGATTTTCTTATTGTGGTTTGCTTTTGTTGGATCCCACTCCCAGGAGCAGAAGAATCCATAGCCTTTTGTGCTTTCTGAGCTTATGATTGAGGATAAATGCTGGCTGATGAGTCCTAACAAGGACAAAACCCAGGCTAGATTCCTGAATGATAGCTCAAAGTATGAAAACAAATGACTCTGCAATTTACTGAGTCCCATTTTTCATGATCATTCAAATTTGTATTTCATAATGATAAATTAGATCCTTTATATGGGGAAAAAATAATCAGTTTATCCAATAAAAACACATCAATTAAAATGTTATAAACTACTTACATCACAATCCCATAAGAAATGTGTATCTGCATTTGGCCAACTGAAGAGAAAAGTGGGATTCATATTGTAGCCACACTGAAAAATAAAAAACACATTTTTTACTTTTTTAAATTAACTAAAACTATCGTAGAACTCTGTTTTTTTATTAAAAAAAATCAATTAACTAGAAAGACTGAATTTTTCTAGAATTTGAATTTAGGAGTTGGATGTAAAGAGTCCCCCTCCCTTCAATAAACTATGATGTGACCTTTCGCTGCCATTGTAGAAGATAACCTGATGCCATTCCTGTTCTGATGTTTTATGCAACACTGAGATTTGCATCGGAATGATGAATAGTCAGGAATGATGATAGTCGGAATCAAGGGCGTATATAAGGGGGGGCGGCCGAGGGGGCCCGGGCCCCTCCCGAAATAATGAAGGTATGTCCTTTAACGTTTTTTTTTGGTTGAAGAGATAGGTTTTCATGGTTTTTGTTTTTGGTTGAATAGATTTTTTGGCCCGGGCCCCCCCCTCGAAATAATGAAGGTATGTCCTCCCAAGGTTTTTTTTTTGGTTGAATGGATAGGTTTCCATCGTCTTTTTTTTTTTTTTTTTGGTTGAACAAAAAGGTTTCCATGGGGTGTCTACTTAAAATTACTTAACTTAACCTTACATTAATCTTGGTTCCCTCCCGAAAATATATTCTATATACGCCACTGGTCGGAATGATGAATATCGCATCCATAGGTTGCTGGGCCTGCAATCAAATTTCATTCAGATATCAGTATTTGGTCTTTCTGGAATGCAATGCAGATGCTACAGACGTTTGACTGCCATGATTTTAACACCAAGGTCCACAGTTGTTTGTAGATAAATAAGGTGATCTTCTCTTGTGGTGGTGGTGAGTCTATGTGCTTAGTGGTGGTGATGGTGTGGGAGGGAGGCAAGCCGTGTAATACTGGTTGTATGCATCCATTGCTGCATATCCCCAGTTAGAATGTTTATTGCCTAACCAAGATTGGCTATACAACAAACCGATCAACCTGCCTCTTGCTCCTCTATTTTTTTTCAAATAGGTCTATATGCTGATAATGACCTAGCAATTGTAAAGCAGTATCTTTCAATCAAGAAACACAATGAACAAGCACACATTACACAAAGGATTCGCACCCCCGAGCTTTCATCATGAAGAGACTGGGATGGACCATTTCATCCTTATTAGGACTCATCAGCCAGCCAAACTCAACTGATAACAAGCTCAGAAGGTGCGAAAGGTTAACTATCCAGGCTCTTGCTCCCAAAAGCGGGACTTCTCCCCCAAAGAAATCCAAACAAAAATTAATAAAATTACAAAATACAATATTTCCTTGGCCTGCAACTCACAAAGCACAAAAGGAATTTAATAGCAGCATTAAAATAGCATGCCGTAAATAGAAATTATTAAACGTTCTTTAACGAATAGTGAACTTATCAAGAAACACAATGAACACGCATACATTACACAAAGGATAGCAGCATTACATTCTTATTTAATAGCAGCATATGTTCTTATTTAATGCTGCTATTAAATTCCTTTTATCCTTTGCGAGTTGCAGGCCAAGGAAATATTGTATTTTTTAATTTTATTAATTTTTGTTTTGGATTTCTTTCGGGGAGAGGTCCCGCTTTTGGGAGCAAGAGCCGGGATGGTTAACACCTTCTGAACTTGTTATTGGTGGAGGTTGGCTGGCTCATGAGTCCTAATAACGACGAAATGGTCTGTCCCAGTCTCTTCACGATGACAGCTTGGGGGTGCGAATCCTTTGCGTAATGTGTGCGTGTTCATTGTGTTTCTTGATTAGTTCCCTCTGCATGTTAATGAACGTTTAATAACAGTATCTTTCAATCTTTACCAATGACTTCATTACCACTTTTTGAATGAGCTGTGGTTCCAACAATATCCTATAATCATAGAATACCACAAATTTAATGAAATATATATCAACTGTTTTTTAGTTATTAGTTGTATTATTGCATTATCCTAGAAAGATGTACATTAACTGAATTTATAAAACCAGTAATTTGAATAAGAATAATTTAATCAAATTAGTTATTTAATTATTTCCTAAACAATGGATAATAACCAATTTAGTTTGTTCATTAATGAGTCTCCTACATAATGCTGCATAATAATGATCTTTAAATATAAGGACAGTCAGAAAGTAATGTCTCTTTATTTTTTTATCTCCATAATGTATTAGTTAAGTAAAAAATGCGAGTTTGGCAGGATTTCTCAAACCTTCTTGTACATTCCTGGGCAGATAGAGCTTTTTCAGACAACAGATGGCAGCACTGTACTTGTTGAGAAAATAGCCGACATTGACGTGCGGTTAAAACAATGAGTTGTAATTGATTTCCTCAACACAGAAAACGAACTCCAACCACATCTATAAATGTTTGAAGAATGTTTATGAGGATGCAATTGTGGATGTAAGCAGTGTTCGACGTTGAGTAAGGCATTGTGGCGAAGCAAAAGCAGGAGAATCATACTGACTGATGCACAGCGAAAAGGCCGTCGGTGCACTGCAGTGACTCAAGACAACATCCGAAGAGTTGATGACATCATTCTAGGTGACCTCCAGATAACAACAGATAAACTGTATTCTATGGTATCCATTGGCAAGGGCAGTATGATGGCCATTATTATTGGGTTATTTAAAGATTTGTGCAGATGGGTGCCCAGAATGTTGACCAAAAAATCATAAAGATGTTAGGAACCATCGCCAACGATCTCTTGCGCCATTACGAGATGGTAGGAGAGGAACTTTTAGGGAATATTGTGACAGGTGATGAAACCTGGGTTCATTTCTATGAATCTGAATTAAAAGACAGTCTGTAGAATGGCATTACAAAACATCGCTGGAAAAAAAAAAGAAAAAAAAGTGCACCATCTGCAGGGAAAATTATGGCCTCCATCCTTTAGGACACAAAAGGTTTCATTCTTATTGACTTCTTAGAACAAGGGACCACAATAAATTCTGATTGATACATCACCACACTGGAGAAGTTTAGAGCTTGTCTTCGATGAGTTCGTTCATCAAAAAAAAACAGTCAGATATTCTTCTTTTGCATGATAATGCCAGACCAGACAACAGCATGCACTGAACAGATTGAAGTCTTCCCACATCCATCGTACACTTCTGATCTCAAAGCTTTGAACTTCCATTTGTTCGGGCCACTAAAAGAAGGTCTTCGCGGACATCATTTTGAAGATAACGAGTCTCTGAAAACTGCAGTGTGCCTGAGGAATAAGGACAGCAATTTCTACCATGTTGGGATACCTGCCCTTGTGCAAAGGTGAACAAAACTGCTCAAAAGGATGGAGATTATATTGAGAAGTGACAATACATCAACAAAGTTGTGACAATATTCTGTGTAAATTTCATCTAGTTTTCCTGTAAATTACAGGAAATATAGGAGGCATTACTTTTTGACTGCCCCTCATAAATATATTTCTTTATAAATATTGTAATTTTATGCAGTGTAAAATTAACAAAATATTTTATCAAAAATATTTTTTTAACTTATTTTAACCTTTTGAACACTAAATACAGTAGAGCCCCAATTATCCGCAAGTGCCGCGAAAATTTTTTGTAATTACGAACCTCAAAAAAAACAATTTTAATCCAAGCCAACAACAGGGAAAGTACAATAGGCCCTACAGTGCAAAGGTCGAAAATTACTGACAGGTTTATGGTGCATCGAAATCCTATAGGCCTTCTCGGAATTTGTGGATGAGTGGCAGGCTCTTGCTCTGCAGAAAGGTTTCTAATGCACTGTACATATTTTAAAAGTTTTGCATATTATGTTTTTTGTATAAAAAAACGTAGTTTTATGCTGTAATATTTTTTTTCGTGTTTCCACCTCATTTTTAGTCTTTTTTCGGGCTATCCGCAATTTTTACTATCTGCAGTACCCTTGCAACCCAATTCCGCGGATAATCGGGGCTCTACTGTAACTGAATAGAAACCTACCATAGTTAAATTGTCACTGCCAAAACAACCACCCACATTGATAGCAATCTTTGGAACTGTAGAACAAGCCAGAGATGAAATCATTTTCGCTTGATCTTTAATAGCCAGTCCATCTAATTCAAGAATGACAATATAAGAATTTCATACATTTTTTTTTCCTAAATATCAAGGATTGAACCAGGATTATGAGAACAACTGCACAAACACACTGGTCTTGCCCTCAAGCAAATAACATGTCATACAATTGAATGATCACTTAGGGATGGAAGAACATTGTTTTGCTTTGGAATGTTATCTGCAGCCAAAAAGGCCACCATTCCTTTGTTTTTTATACATTTTTTAAATTTACTTAGAGTAAACCTACTAACTTTAAGGAATCTATCCTTATTTATACAAGGAATAGTATTAATCATACAAGATTCAATCATGAATATATCTTTTTCATTTGGAATATGAAATAATATATTAACTAAAGGATCAGGGTTATGATTATTATCTTGGCAGTGATCTGCCCAGTCAGATATACCATGTTTATTATTGTTAAAGGCCCTACTATGTTCTAAAGTTCTTTCTTTTAATGTTCATTCGGTGCTTCCAAAATAGACCTTACTACAATCCCTGCATTTTAATTTGCATATGACACCCATCGTATTCATAATATCAGAAGAAAATAATTTTTATTTTTCTTTATTAATTGATTATCTTTATAAAATATAATTTGAATGTCATTTTTTCTACATAAATCTTTTATTGATTTGTCCAACAAGAAATGTTCTTATAATAATTATATATTTTTAAGAATCTAGTTTATTGTTTATGTAATTATTCTTACTCATTATTGTTCTTTCACGAAATTAATATTGTTTTTTTATAATTTTCAATTAGACTATTTATTGTTTAGTTAAATTATTTTCAAAAATCAGATAAAAGTATTGCATTTCTCACACTATTATATTGTTTTATAAGTCCTTTTATAAATGAATTCTAAGATAGACGATATGTTTTTGTACCCTAAAATGGTTCATCTGAAGATGTCTCTTCACTCAGAAGAGACGAAATATTACGATTAAAAGGTTGATTAAGAATTAGTATAGTATTTATTTATTTATTTATTTATAGACAGCAAGTCACAACATACATAGATTACCATGGGGCCCCTGGGTTTTTTTGGCCCCTGGGCATCTGCCCAGAGTGCCCTTGCATTAAAACGGCCCTGAGGTAAGGCTCCAACATTTCTTTAATCTGGGACTGAGATGAGATCGGATGGCCAGCCCAATGCTTATCCACCTATACTCTCGGAAAAGAAACATGGTACCCAATCTACAGAGAGCTGGGTGGACCCTAGACCCTGTCTGGAGGAGAATTTAGCGTGGAAAAATCTCCGAATTCCTCCGAGGTTGAGAATTGCATCCACCTCTTCCAACCGCCTTACCACTTAACTACCTTACCCACAATAATGGTAAAAAACTAAAATAAAATTACAAATCTTTCATCAAGTAGAGAAATAAAGTTAACAAGTAAAAACTCAGTAAAGTTACTCATGATTCAGTAAATTAAAAAAATTGATAATCAGAATAGAGCTGAAATGTAACCATGAATTTGTTAGCATTAATTCATCTAATATGTAAGAAAAATGCTTTCTTTTTTTTAACAACACAGGCTGCTCTTTATCTGTGAACACTGTCTTGATGAAGTTAAATGCCTTGTCAAATCACAAAATACACTACACTGTCCTCCATAATCAGAAATCATATATAAATGTCAAAATTCTGATGCTTCATTCATTGCGATGCTTCTTGGCAGTATTTATATCTGAAAGCAGCTTTCTTCCAAAGAATTAAAATCATGAAATCAAAATTTAGAACCATCAAATGTCCTAATAGACATTTAGGAAACTCTCTCAAGGTTAACTACTAAGGAGGCTTAATGTGCGTGTAATGAAATAAAGAAAAATTGGAAATAAATAAAATGCACTTACTTACAAAAAGTTGAGAGAATTATAAACATGGTAATAATCCGACAGTTTTGGCATACTGCACAAATTCCTTCATCAGGGACGGCACAAACATATAGGACATTAAAACAACATTTGGGACGACACGAGGTGGGAAGGCATGTTGAAAGTGAGGGAAGTGAGAGGATTAAGAAAGTTTAGCAATAGTGACGGGCGTTTTGCCCGCCGGTTATTGGGTTGTAAGCTTTAAGCTGGATTATATAGAAAGTGTCAGATAGGAGACGGTGGGAAAGAGGTTTAGCAGCTGAGAAGTTGGGGGTGTGTCCCATCTCTTTAAAGTGAATAACAGTGTATGAGCGTGTATGAACACTGCCCACCATAATTTTTTTTTCAAGTATCACAAATGCAATTTACCAATAACGATCTTAAGTTAATTTTTTTATTATTTCATATTTTTAATTTGTTCAATGGTCTGTTTGAAATCAGCATGTAATGAATAACTGGAAATGAAAATT
>JAFIDM010132133.1:0-11761 GCA_023159025.1 Thereuonema tuberculata
TCTGACATAATTTTTTCACCACCCGTGATCGCGACCTCTTTGTAACACCTCGACTCGGACCTCATGTTTGATCGTAAGTCACGTGACTGTCGGTTGACCAACGTAAATAAAAAATGAAAACGTGAGCATCATCAACACTAGCTAACATTTGATACCTTATTTACATTTCAGTGTCTTATGGTTTCTGAGGAGATAGGACCAAAAAAAAATCAATTTTTCTTATGAAAAATCTTTCTTATAGAAAGATTCCCCAGAATTATTTACCTGTTAACTATTTTGTTTTCGGCATATCTCCAATAAACCCTTCGTGATAACCTCTTTTCCTTGTTTTTCTAGTATTCTTTAGACATATATAAATAAAACTTTTAAAAAGGACTTATTATTCTAAAGGTGGAATTAACTTCAGTGATATGGGGTGCAAAGTAGCAGGCCTCCTCGTGGTGCACCCTGAATAACGCTAAATCTGCTACAGCGACCGCCGCTTCTCGAGCCTCCACATGTCACAAGCGATCGCTACAAGCCATCAAATTGACCCTTGTAAGGGCATTAACAATCACCTCCGCGTACTTTTTTGGAACGCTGGAGGCTTGAGCAAATCAAAACATACTGAGTTGAAGATGAATGTTTTTAAATTTCACGCAGACATTGTTATCATTGTCGAAGCTGGCGCCTCCACGGACAAAGACGTCATATGTTTTTATGAAATACCCGAATATACAATGTATGTTATTAAAAGATTAAGGCAAGTTGCCTCCGGCATAATAGCGTTTGTCAGGAGTGTCACTGCTAGCAAGGAAACGGTAATACATGACATGGACACGAATGACAAACTTGAAGCCATATGCATAGACTCCTGGAAAAATGGTGTTCATTTCAAAGTTATAGGCTTATATAACCCGCCCAACAATGTGCCGAACTTTGACCAAATTTATAACTTATGCGAACATCGCAATACAATTGTGCTGGGGGACTTTAACGCCCACTCACGCAGATGGGGTTATGCAACCACCAGTGCAGCGGGGAAAGCAGTCGAAGATCTTCTAGATTGCACATCCCTTACAAGAACACCTTCTGGACCAACCTTCTTATCATATACTGGCTCGACAACGACCCCGGATCTTGCTCTTGTGCATGCGAATTTGTCACCCAGAGCACTGTTGTCCTTGAAAGACCCAATGGATGGATGCGGTCATAGATTACTACACCTACAGGTCGAATACAAAAATCGAATACCAGAACCTCGAAAAATCACCCGGTGGAACTTCAAAAAAGCCCAATGGACGAAATTTTCTCAATTGTCTGACGTGTACGTAACGGAAGATATTGTCGATGATAACTCGGATGCTTCTGCCGATCGTTTCATCAAAGGAATCTTGCGAGCGGCTGAAAAGAGTATACCCAGGGGACAGGTTAAGAAATACTCACCGTTCTGGAGTGTAGCTCTAGATGAACTAAAAAACGAAAGGAACATCGCGAGAAGACGAGTGGAAAACAGCCACAACATCGAACACTGTGTAGCCTTGAGAAGGGCACAGGCTAAGCTGAAACGTGCAGTTATTGTTTCTAAGAGACAGACTTATAGAACCTTCGTCGCAAAATTGGACTTTAGGAAAGATGGCCTAAAGGCTCACAAATTTATGTCCCGTCTGAACAATGATAAATTGTCCCGTCACTGGGAACCAATCAATGTGAATGGCAAACTACTAATGAGTCCTGGTGATGTAGCCCAGGCACTAACTAAACATTTCGCAGCAAGCAACAGAATGTATGTCAGCGGGGAGGAACGAAAAGCGATCGCAGATGAAACCAATCCATCGTGCCAAACCGAAGACGAGTACTACATTTTTAGTAAAGAATTTTCGGTTGAGGAGCTCTCCCTTGCGATCAGCTCAACGAAACCTGGCAGATCAGCTGGACCAGACGGAATATTTCCGGACTTTATAAAAAACCTCGGGCAACAAGCTCTAAAGTTCCTCCTAAAGCTCATCAATTTATCTTGGAACAGTCGAGTGCCCCATCAGTGGAGAAAGGCCGAAATCATACCACTACTGAAGAAAGGAAAACCGACCAACAGCTTGAACAGTTATCGTCCCATCTCCCTCACCAGCATCTGCTGCAAGGTTTCTGAAAAAATGGTAGAGCGCAGACTCCGCGAATACGTGGAAAAAAAGGGGGCAATCAGCGACTGCCAGGCTGGCTTTCGAAAGCACAGATCAACTATGGACCAAGTTGTTAAATTCACACAAGCTGTAAAGGACTGTTTCCATAGGAAACAATCTACCATTGCCGTCCTAGTCGATTTTAAAGCGGCTTATGATAGGGTCTGGCGTAAAATGCTCACCCATAAATTAATAAAGCTTGGAGTGCAAGGGAACATGTTAAAGTGGATAAAAAGTTTCCTCTCGCAGCGCAACATCCGCTGCAAATTTTTTGACTCTGTCTCTCCCTATAAACAACTCCGCCAAGGGCTACCACAGGGGGCAGTTTTAAGCTGTCTCCTCTTCAACATTATGATAGATGATCTTCGGCTAGCCATACAAGAGGTTCCCGGGGTATCGTGCTTATTTTACGCCGACGATGTACTCATATGGGCCACAAGCGGCAACATCCACGCTATAGCAGAAGCACTGAATAATGTCCTCCTCAACCTCGACTCATGGGCCAACAGGAATAAAATGGAGGTCAGTATCGAAAAAAACAATGTGCCAATTATATACCATGTCTACCAAGGCCCCTCAAATCGAACTCAAGTATAAGGGAATACCATTGCGACAAGCCTCACTTAAGGCCGTTTTACATTTACTATTTCACTCGCCATTTTCCAAGCCATAACGCAAGACATGTCAGGGTAGATTGCGAGTGATTTGTGTATCGTTTTACACTTACCATAACGCCTTCCATCACACGGAACATTTACACTTCTCAATTGTCATCATGCCTACGTTTTATTTACGATAAAAATAGCATTTATTTATATAAAAACCATTTAGTCAATGCATCGGATAGGTGAAAGAATGTCTTTAATTAATTAAAATAGGAAATATTCATGTTTTTTTCATCGCTTTGTGTTTCTTTGTTTTCAGTTTCGATAAATAACGCAGTCTCGTTAAATCTCGATCAATGGTGATATCTTTTCGAGATGTCGATCGCTCGTCTCGATTCGAATTTTCAAGCCGAAATTCTGAAATGATTTTGATTAATAATGTAACATTTTATGAAAGCATCCACGAAAACATAAGGAAAAGATGCCCTCCGATCGTGAAAATAATTTTTGTAATCGGTAATTTCGAATAAATAGATACAAATCGATTGGACTTCCAAGTTCTACAATTCGTCACCAGGAGCGCTGGTGTCAGATGTTCAGCCATCGGATGTCTCGACATTTCTTCGAAAATAGCCCAGACTCTATCGCTCTCCATTTACTGGACATCTGTGATGTCTAGGCTTTGGCGAGTGAAATGTCCAGGTTATGGCGAGTGAAATGGTAAATGTAAAACAGGCTTTACGAAATATCTCGGAATCAGCCTCGATACAAAATTATCTTGGAACCCCCATATTATAGATACAGTGCAAAAAGGCCAGAAGCGTATTAATCTCCTCAAAAGGCTAACTGCAACCAAGTGGGGGGCCACACAAGACGTCCTATCCACAGCTTATAAAACATACGTTCGTCCAGTACTGGAATATGACAGTGAGGTCATCTCACTTGCAAGTAAATCTAGTCTTAACAAAGTAGATATAGTGCAGAACAATGCACTCAGAGTTATCACGGGAGGTGCCAATTCTACGCCAATAGTAGCTATGCAGTTACAAACAGGCATTGAACCACTAGATAGCCGTAGAGACAAGTACACGCTAAAATTCTGGGAAAGGGCAAAGAGAGTCGATAGGTGCCACTGGTCTGGATTTATAAACGCATCGCAGCGACTCAAAACACAAATGTCGCCTATCATGCACGCGGAAGCTTTAATAAATAAGTATCATATCACATTGGAAAACCCAGCACCCCTGCTCCATTACAGCACTGTGGTAGCAGCTTTACTCTCCAAACGACTTGATCTCATTTATATGAAATCAACGAAGGCGGAGGCCAGCCCAATGGAATTAAAACAACACGCCCTGGAGACCATCAATCATCGATACCCTCCACGTGACTGGCTGCAGACGGGTCTTATCACAGACGGGTCTTATCACAGACATCTTATCACAGACGTATTTACACAGACGGGTCTTATCTCCCTGAAACCAACGGAGCCGGAGCAGGTTGGTACTGTTCCCTCTTCGAAAATTCTGAGGCTGTAGGGAAAATTGCCACTAATTATGATGGCGAAGTAAGCGCGGTCCATAAGGCAATGTGCCAATTGCTTATAACCTTCCACGTTCCGGGAAGAGTAGTCTTTCTGATTGATTCCCAGGCTGCAATTACAGCTTTAAGCAGCAACGCCCCAACAGAATGCACGCGAACAATACAGTGTCGAATTAAAATAGCTGATGCCATTGCAGAGGGGTGGATGATAGCGCTACAATGGGCACCTAGTCATATGGGTATATATGGCAACGAAAGAGCAGACGCCAAAGCTAAACAGGGGTCGGAGTCCGATCAACCAAATGTACCATTTACCTTGAATAGAGCCAAGAACCTGATTGACGCCTCCATCAACAACGCCACCCGAAGAACCCTCAAGATCATGAGCATGGGTAAGAAGTGGGAGAACCTCGCTACAAGGGGACCGATCCCAAGAGACCTTGAAAGAGCTGAAGCCGTCGCCCGCTTCAGATTGACTACTGGCCATGACTACCTGCAGGCCCATCTTCACCGAATTGGCCTAGCTGGAGATGACATCTGCCCGCTGTGTAACCTTGGGCAGATGGACGATGACCACCTATGTGTTTGCTCAGCTTTAACGGTCCCGGTAGAAGACATCGCAGGTCGATACTGGGAGGCTCGACGTCTAAAGGGCCGAGCGCATTAGCTACGTAAAACATCAACGTTTATGTAAAAACGGAGAAATGACGTCATTTCATCGATACGGGAATCTTTGCCGTCGAGTTGTGACGTCAAACCCCCGTAATTTTCGCGACACGCAGACCTTCAAGAAGCTCGAAGGTCGCCGTAGTCCGTTTCCGAATTTGTTGTCCGTAACCAATCAGAATGCTCCGTTGGCATGAAGGTCAACCAATCACAACGCAGCTGCGGAGTTGGGGAAAATTCCCAACGTTTCAAGATGGCGAAATCCAATTTCAAGGAGGCTCTCATTTCGTTACTGCAATAGTAGCCAGAGGTTTATGCTATTGGTTCCGAAAATCACAAAATGAAGATACAGAGAGACAAAGCATGGTTAGAAATGAGCCAACAACTAGTAAAACCAGGTAGATATGCATTTATTTTTATTCCTTGTAATCGAATCAAAAAACGAAATTAAAAAGCGGTCAGGAAATTAATGTTTACATCATTTATGTTGTAGTTGCCGACTGCATTAAAGCATGGAATAATCTTCGAGATACCTATCCTCGTCACAGAAGAAAAGAATCCTGAGTGGATCTTTAGCAGAAGTAGGCATACTTCAAAGTCGATGTCCCGATATGGATTTTTGATGTCTTCTATGCAAAGCGCAAATAAACATCGACAGTAAGTATTTCAAATAATTTTTCGATTAATTATTTTCCCATAAATACTGTAAAAATTAGCAAAATTATCCTTTTTAAATTTCATTAAACGATATTTCTTTTAAAAAAACAAATTAACAGCTATGTAACAGTTGTAATATTTTTTTTTTTTTAATTTTTATGGCAAATTCACTGCTGTTATAAATCCTGAAGAAAATTCCGTACCCAAAATCCTTATCATTTTATTGTTAATACATATTGTTCTTAATGACAACCTCATTAGTATATTTTTTTTTATTTTGTTGATAAAACGATTAAGTCCTACTTGACTGTTTTTTAAACAACCTGTTTTGTTTTTGCTGGGAATTTTTAAAGACTACAGGTTACAATGATAACAGTACCAAAACATTATAAAAACAAGAAACACAAAAATAAATCATAAATTATATTCACTGAGAGAAGTAAGTTTAGACCTAAAACCCTGAAAATGCATAAAAAAAATTAAAAAAATTAACATCTATCAGTTATTATCTATTGATTGTATTACAAAATATTATTTATGATGAATATCTATAATATTTGTTTTTAAATTCCCAAATATTTTTTAAGTCTTGATTGAAAATATACATACTACAATGTATGTGAGATGTGTGTGTATGTATATAAAATATAAACACTTTACGTTTTAATGCCAGTTTTAATTTTATTTTTTTGTTTAAATACTAAGAGCTTGTCTTTCTCTCCTTGATAGAACTATTCCTCACAATTGCTATTCAAACAGAAAATATTAAGATATTTGGAATTAGTGAAGATATAAGCTTTTTTTTTGTGAGGGGGAGGGGATTGGTGAATGTATCTCATATGTTACTGAATGTGTTGTAACAAAAATAATTTCTTAAATATATTTATGTTAAATAAGCTGTTACCATGCCAAATTGATGCTCATTAGTTTTAGGCTCTGAAAAATTTTTTCAATGAAAAGGATGTAAAGTAAGGAAGGCCTTTCATTCTATGCAATGTAAATATTTTATGGTATGGTATTAAAACAAAGTTTTTTATTTACTTATTATTTACAATTTCAGTCTTACAAGGTTCTTATTGAATCTCTATGTAGATTGTGATGGTAGGTAGCTTACCGAAAAGTAGTAAAGAATATATATTAGAGTACTGTGTTAATATAAAAACATTGATATAACTTTTATTGCATTATCTGTTACATTGACAACTTATACCAAATGTAAATATAATAATGAGTGATGTATATTGCCTTAACTTTATAAATTATGAATTATAAGTTATCATTATTATATACTATACATATAAAACTGTAAATGTTCCAAAAATTTGAACACTTATTTTTTTTTAATTTTAACAATCTGACTTTTGTAACTTCAGTTAAGTTTAAAGTTGACTTTTATTTACAAACACAGAAATGAAACATTTACACAAAGATTTTTTTATATTTTCCTAATATACAGTTTGTATTATTGTATTTCTTTAATCATTATTTCCATATTTTTTACAGCTACTTTATGTTTAGGAGGTACATTAATTTTTCCATAAATAGATATATTTTTTTCTCTTCTCTTTAATATATTGTAATGTTTGTTATTAGCACAATATGTATATATATATATATATATATATATATATGTTTCCTACAGACAAGGCTCTGCCACATATCCACTTCTCTTCCTTTTTCTCATTAATATTTGTGCTATTTATGCTTCTATCAGTGAAAATGAATGACTTTTGACACGCTTTAGTAACTTCCCAAAACATTACTTGAGGCAATCAGAAATAGGAAGTTGCATTTGATTATTTTCAAATATACGATAGAGGAGTCTGGTCATCCAACCTTCAAACTTGTTTATGGATGTCACAATAAAAGCATAGAAAAAAGCGATTTTTGCAACTTCATCAGAAATGGTTATGGTAAATATACCTTCAAATTAAACATTAATGTGTACTGTATGCTTATTACAATTTGTAAGGTATGAACATGTACCTTCTGCTTCATTAATGGGCAAAGCAAGACAGGACGAAATTTTTTGGTTTACAGTGTGACTTGAAAATAAATTGAAGATGATTTATCAGGAGCTATCTAAACATTAAAAACCTATGGCATGGAATGATTAATGTTTTTTCTTTGTTTCAAATATATTCATAATTTCTGATTTTCCTTTTTTTTTTTTTTTTTTCAGGCTATCACGATGAATGCAAGATAACATGACCAGAAAATGAAGAATGTAATTTAATATTAATTGAAAGTGCACACTTTTCCTGTATATTGACGAAAATAAACCATGTTTGTAATGCAAAAGGAATTCTTTTCAATATTTTCATAAATTAAGTATTTTTGTTTTCCAATAAAATAAAAGGCAATATTAACAAATTGTATTAATCCAATCAATGTTAAACCTTCTACTAATTACTGTAACAGGTGTAAATATATATAACTATGCTTTACTCAACAAACACTTACAGTAATTCTTTCTAATTTCTTTTGTTGATATCAAATTGCCTAACAAATATTAATAGTAAAATATATAAAGATAAACAATTATTACTTAACAATTAGCTTACTAGAGGCCAACACAAAATACATTGAAATTATATTGTTGACAAGAAAAAAAAATGGTTAATGCTATCCACTGCCATGAAAATAAATAAATTGAGAAATGGGTAAATGCGCCAATAGTTAAAGAGAAGGATGGCACAGCATGCTATGGCATTTAGGAACAAGAATTGTATTTATTTTAATGCGAGTACAATAATTTTAATCATTCATTGAATACTTATCAGCATGATATGTTTTCTTCTCAGAAAGATGACTAAACTAAAATGTAAGGAGAAAGATTGCCATTGTTACAGTGACAATCATTTGTTTCACAGTATGGGTTTTCATAAATAAGGTTAATATTTCTTGTATTTGGTAAAATTCTGTACTCCAGTCCAACCTGCTTGCACTTCCTGTGGTGAAGAAGGTCATTGTTACAAGGAGTGCAAAGTAAAACACAAATCCAATATCAAATGTGTTAACTGTATCAGATGGTCTAACAGATTCAATATAATGAATGCAGAAATAAATCATACAGCTACAGATCCAAAATGCCCAACAGCCTTGAAGGTATAAGAGAAAATCATTGCTAATATAGATTATGGGAAATATGGACACAACTTGTGATCTAAATGTTACAATTAAATATGCATCACTGCAGAGCAGTGACATGCAATGTAGTTAAATTATAAAACAACAATAAATTTTATGTAGCTCTGTGACAAGAACCTTACACCTACAATGATAAAGTTGTTAGTTTTCCATCAAATTACAGAATAAAACATTGTGCTGTAGGTAAACCTTTAACTTGCATTATTAGTAATCCTCAATTATCAGTTGCATTTCTACAACATATGACCAATGGGTGGTGCACAACCATTTTTGTCATTTTTCAATAAAATAACGTAAGTCTCATTCAATTTATTGTAAACCTTCAGTTGACATTATAGGCACTGCAAGTGAATTACAAACACTTTTATGCAACATTTCCAAAAACAACCTTATTATTGGAGTTGATTCTAATGCTAGAAGCACATCATGGTATGATAGGATTGATAATGATCGTGATAGAATTTTCGAAGATGATGTAATGACCCAATACTTAAATAGTAGAAATGACAAAGAAAGACCTACCTATAAATCAACAATGTGGGAGTACAGTTGATCTTACATTGGCAGGAAAACAATTAGAAATTATGGAAGAAGAAATGTGCTCTGACCATGCTGCCATTACATGTTTAGTAAATACAAACCTAAATACCTATGAAACCACAGATAGAAACTATAATCTAACAAAAGCAAATTGAAATATTTATCAAAACCAGCTAATAATTAAAATTTATACACTGAACAAACATCAGGATTTAACCAACTCAAATGATATCATTATACTTTTCAACTAACAAAAATATTTAAAGACACAGCAGATTTATCAATTCAAAAAAACCAGATAGAAAAGCTGTCCCATGGTGGACTAATGAATTAACCATATTTTGCAAGCAGGTCAACAGATCCAGTAGATGCTTTCAAAGACAAAGAAATCCTGACCTTAGAGCTAGTAGAGAAATTGAATATAGACTTCTCAAAAAGAAATATATGCTTGAACTAGATAGGAAAAAAATATAGCTTCTTTGAAAACCTAGTATACTGCCAAAGGAAACCAGAGCTCATTGAAAAACCTCCAAATTTCTATTCAAGCACTCCTAAACATAAACAGTAAGGTAACATATTTACATGAAATCCATAAACTCTTCTGTGTAGATAACAACATAACCTTTTACTATGTCCAAGGACACTCGAGATATGAAGGGAATGAAGAAGATGATAAAGAAGCAAAACTTGCAGCTACTGATAACAACTTGGTAATTACGTAGCAAGTTTAGTGGGAAAAGGTTGGTATGTCCAATGTACTGTCACTGCTTTATAAGAAATGGAACAAGATATGAGAACGATCCACGAAGGGTCATACAACCAAGAAATTATTCCCAACTGTTTATCACAACTTAACCTTTCCTATGGATGACTTTAATTTTGCTATGGGACAAATTCTTATAGGAAACAAAAATTGTAATGCTTATCTAGCCAAATTCAATCTTTCCCATAATGCCTTTTGTGAATTTGGAGAACTAGATACAATTGAGCATGTACGTTTTAAATGTATAAAATTTGTTTATGAGAGACAAATATCACTCATGAATTTATTATATCATTTTCTGGCCTTGTAATGTAAGCTTACTTGTACAGAAACCGATATTTAATTATTTTAAAGATTTTATTAACATAGTGATGAAAACAAAAACATTAACCAAATAACTGACAACCATATCTCTTTAAATAAATAAGTAAAAAGTTCAAAAAAAAAAAAAATCATTTGATATCCGTAATTTTGCAAACTGTTCCTCAGTGTTTATAGGAGTAATATTACAATTGCTTTTGTTTAATTTTAGCACTTCTGTTTAATATGATATTTTTTTCTCAGTTTTTTTCATCTATTTCCAGTTAATGTAGTGTTGTACTCGTAGGAGTGGTGATGCACTTATTAAAGTTTCTTCTCTTTTTCTTATCATGATTATTATTTGCTCAAAATATTCTGTATACCCTGTTTATATTCACTTATTTGTAGTCCCTGTAATGTATCACTTCCTGTCAGAGGCCAAATATGATTTCATTCATTTCACATTCAAAATGTGATCAGACACACTGCACAATTCTTGATCAAATTGTATTGTAATCAATCCATGCTAGGCACATTGAGTCCTGAAAGAAAACAAGTAAATCATATAATTGTTAGTTTATCATATTTTACTTAATAGAATATATTCTACTGAATAGAATCTTAACAGAATCTCCCAAATGCCAAATATCTTAATATTCGAAAATTAAATAGGAATTACAGATTCGTATTTTAAATTATTTAAACAAATTAATGTAATATAAATCATTTCTACGCACTTATCTGATAATAAGATGTATCCGAAGACTATGTTCAATGGGTTTCCTGATATTCGACTCCTTAGCTGCAATTAAAGGCATAATTAACTGCAGCAGGAAAGCGACTTTCTCTTTTGGCATCCGAAAACTCTCAAAATACCACAACGGATCCTAAAATTTTAAATAAAAATCAATCATATGTTTCTTTCTATCTTTATCATTCACGTAAATTGAGAGGAAATGGCAATGTTCCGAATACACGTCAATTCACCTTTCTTCGCATTCCTGCTACAAGATTATGATATTCCCACAGTGTGGTCCTTCTCTGAAGAATATCACGCATCCAAATTTTTTTTCCTCCTCACTGGATCCACTGAGAGTAGCGTATAAAAATAAACATTCACCAACAACCCCTGGATGTTACTCATCAGATCAATGTTTACACAATTTTTGGAACAGATGCATTATGGGAGACGGTCATTTCCTGTTCCGGTTTCCACAACGGGAAAACGGACACAATGCGCGTTGAATTCGGACATCAGTGACGTTCACCTGGCCGTAACCGGGATTCGGAAACGTCCACGTTGATCTTGTACGAAGCAATGCGCTCGTCCCTTTAATCGCAAATCTGTTGGGAGGCGGGGATCGATCGCTTCTCGACGT
>JAFIDM010132135.1:619-11760 GCA_023159025.1 Thereuonema tuberculata
GTAATTCGAAACTGACAATTAGAACGATAATTGCCGAAACGTTGCAAATTTTAAATATTCTTACTTAATCAAATCCTATGTGATACTGAAAAATATGTGGGTGTACACGCCAGATGTTGGAGTAAAGAAAACAGAGTCAAGAAAGAGAGAAGAACTCTTTTTTTGAGGAGGAATACCGAAAAAATCACTATTTGCAACTCAAAAACCATCAATAAATGTAACTAAACGTCACTGAAAAGTGACAATTGTAATTAAAATGAGAGTCAAAAAAGAATGAAGCGATACTTCTATTAGATAGAATACTGAAAAATCACTTTCTGTAACTCAAACCATTAATATTTGGAACACAAAAGCCACTGAAAAGTGCCACTTAGAATAAAAAAAGAGACTCAAAAATGAAAGAAGCAGTATTTCTATTAGATAGAATACTGAACACTATTGTAACTCAGAAACCACTGAAAAGTATCATTTGGAATAAAAAAAAAAAAGAGTCAAGAAATAAGAAGCAGTATTTCATTAGGTAGAATACTGAAAAATCACTATTTGTAACTCAAAAACCATCACTATTGCTAACTCGAAAACGACTGAAAAGTATCAATAGGAATAAAAAAAAAGATAGTCAAGAAAGAAAGATGCACTATTTCTATTAGGTAGAATACTGCTCAGAAGTTAGACGTCTTAGCCATTAGACCACTAGGCCTACATTCTAATCTCTGTAAAAAATAAAAATATATCGTAGATATATGATTTACAAGGTGGTTCTAAAAGCAGTCGTAGATTGAGAGAATATAGACATCAAAAATTAAATTAAAAAAAAGCTTTTAAAAAATTTTAGTTTTAGTTTGCTTGATGTAATTTGTGTGTGTGTGTGTGTGTGTTTTAATAAATAAAAAATTGTTTTCCGTTACATAAGGGAGGCTTCCGGAGCGAAGCGACGGGTAGCCGACTAGTTATTGTTTACATTAAATTGAAGAAAATTAATAAATGTTTTAATAGGAATTTTAAATAGATTAGTAATATTAAATTCTGAAATTAAAAATTTAATTTGCTGTAATAATGAATCCAATGGTATATTTGTAAATAATTTTTCAAAGTCTGCAGTAATAATATTAAAAATTTTGTTATTATTCACATAATTAATAACTTCATCATGGTTATTAATGAGCCAATAAAAATCCGGATTAATTTTACTTTTAATAATTTCATGTAATTTATTTAAAAAAATTTGTAAAATAATATTAGATTGCTTTAATATCGAATTTGTTGTGCTGCATATCATTCTAAATTTACCTGTTTTGTGAATTTTTGGATTTAAAAATAAATAATTGAGATTTTTATTGATATTGATTTTCTTATATTTAAGTGTTTTAAATTGTGATTGGAATTTAGAAAAACTTTTATCTAAATTGTTTAAAATAAATTCTTTAGTTTTAGTAATTTTTAAAAAAACGGTTTGATCATTCAATAATTCCTTAATTTTTTGAAAATAAAATTGTTTTCAAATGATAGCTAAATTGTTGTGTGCCTTGTCTATAGTTGTAAAAATATATTTATCTTGATATGTTGATATAGTTTTTTTAATTTTGTGTAATTTAAATTTATAATCTATAGCATTGGTAACCCTGTCATGTGAATTAAGTTGAATGTTATTGATTTTGGATATAAGATTTTGCTTCCATTCTATAAAATTTTGATAACATAAGTTATATTTATAACTGATTTTTAGTACAAAATTGTTTATGTCTTTTGTAAATATGTTAAGTAATTGTTTGTGTGTTTTGTTATTACGAAGTCTATAATTTATACCTAAATTTAAAAAATTCTTTAACTTAATATTGTCTATAAAATTTAAATTACCTGTGACAATATGTGAATTCCATTTGTATTTGTCATCATATAGTTTACAATTACAATTAAAATTTAGATTAGAACTAATATTGGTATTATAATTGCATATGTATTTACGAATTGGTATATTATATCTAAAAATAGGCATTAAGTATATATTCAAAGGAAATTTGGATCTAATAAAGGAATTAAGTATTCTACTAATATTAATGTTATCAAAAATTGTAGATGAATAATGAAATAATATTAATTCTTTATTTTTATTATCACTTGTATTAAAATTTACTTTATTTAATTTTAGACGAAATTTGATAATATCCATGATTAGATGAAGTAAATGTGTATTTTTAATATTTTTAAAGTCATAATGTTGTATTAAATATTTTAGCTTAGATTTATTTAAATGAAATAAAAATTTTTTAACCAAGGAAATCCTATCCAATTCAGAATTTTCAAAATTATTTTCCAAAGTATTAAAAAATTGTTTAAAATCAATTGTATTTTTAAAATTGAATTGAGGAAATTTAGAATATGCTTTAATATGTTGTAGATTTAAATTACCTTTTTTTACATTAAACCAATTGTATATGCAAATATTATCAATATTATTCATAACATTTATTTGAAAATAATTTTCGTTTAGGCCATATGGATAAATAGTATGATATGTAAGCATATAATGAACTTCCTTAATTAATCTTAAATTATCATCTTCAATAATATCTAATATTTGTATTATCACAGACTCTTGAAAATTATGTTTTTGGAAATGTTGAATTTCTATTGAGCTATTATAATTATTTTTTACAAATGATCTGTGATTATTAATTCGAAGATGTAATGCTGTTTTTGTTTGTCCAATGTATTTCAAATTTCAAATCTTACAAATTAAAATATATATGACAAAAGATAATTTGCATAATGGAATATGAGATTCAAAATCTTCAGAAATGGGACAAGTTTTATTTATTTTTAAATTTCAGAAAGCTGTCCGGCAAATTTTATATATATATATATATATATATATATATATATATATATATATAACATTATACAAATATGATTATACAAATCTGTTTCAAACACATCATGAGTACATAACTAAGTGCATCTCATTAACTATAAATACCATCTGGAAATTAAAATACATAGCCCTTCTCGGTAATGTTCGGTTCTCGTTGTGTGGACAGCCCGCCCCCGGTTGTTACTTATTTAATAAATAAAATGTCCATTACTATTTTATTTGCTGTTTTTTGTCACGAATTAATTGTTATTTTACTTTTCACTGTGGTCCCCCAGCAATAATTGTAAACAGTTACTCTTTGATTCGATCGAATTACTTTAAACGTTGGGGTTTACGTACATTGGCAGAATCCATTATAATACTACGGAAAAGTACCATTAAAACAAACAAAGAAGAAGAAACGTTTTCATAATTTTAATTAATTGTATCTATACTAATAGATACAATTTTATAGATACAATAAAGTAATATATTTAATTAAGTGTTGTTACCTATTCATAACATGAACGTTGCAACCAATTAAAAAAAGCTACCTACAAATTGATTTTATTAAACCTAACTAAAAACTAAAATTTATATATATTAAGTCAAACGTACGCTTACCTATTACGGTTAGTATCTATTGTATTGGAAACGCATAGAATTATTCAATTAAATTAACCAAACATCCACAAAAATTAGTTCGCTGAAGCACAACTGTTGCGTAAGGAGCCGACCACATGGCTGAGCTGTATGGTATGGTACCTCGCTCGCTGACCTGGGCATCCACAGTTCGGCTCTTCTCGGTAATGTTCGGTTCTCGTCGATAGATTTATAATAGTAGTATAGATTATAACGGCAATTATAGTTCCAATTGCCATTTTCAAATTATAAATAAGCAGATGGGAGATTCAAAAATAGGTTGAATACATTCATTATTGATGGGGGAAAGAGGAAGGAAACAAGAATCAAAAAACAAAATGAGTTATAATTTTTATTTTTTTAATTTTTGTTTTATTGAAATAGTTTCCTTAATCCCATTTTTGAACCCTTTTCAATGTACTCGATGTTATGTAAATTATAATGGTTTTCCGCCTGATTTTTTTTTCCAATTTATTATTTATGAATTTAAACCTTTATTTAACCATTTTTAATTGTTTATAAAGAATATTACCCTCAGCAATACCATCATCGGGGAAGACCTTTGGCGAAGACATCTTGTCAACGAAGAAATCCAAATTTATACGTTTAACTAAAGCTCATTTTAAATTAAAAAACACGAACAACTTATCTTTTAAAATAACTAATAAAAAGCGTTTACTTAAATTTTCAACTAGAACTAAACACAATTCTTTCCGTCTAAAAACAACATGTCTGACTCGTTCGGTATTCTTACAGCAGTCAAGATTTTACAACAATCGCAACGAGAGAGACATCTCGTGTCTCGTTGCCTCGTACGTTAACAATTCAAAAAAAAAAAACAATAACAATTTTTACACAAACAATAGCAACGTTTGCAACACTCCCTCCCCTGAATCTATATACTTTCAGCAAAAACAATTGGTCAGTAGTAAAGTCAAATCACAGATTCTGTCCTTCAAGTTCTAAAGATATAACAATTGAATTGGACGTTTTAGAACCTTACCGTCAGGTAGCAAGACACGGCAGGAACGGATGCACCCGTCTCGTCCTTGAAGCACTTCTTTTAGGACACACGTCTTCCACAGATGACGTACTGTTCGTCCATCATCCAGGAAGTCGAGTTGTCCCACCCGCAGTGGAAGTGTTGCACCAATGTTTCGACGTTCGTGAGCTGTCCGGAGCATCAGAAGATAGTCAGTCCGCCAGATCTTCCAAAATCTGTCTATGATTGCCATGCGAGCCTTCCAAAGTTGTCGTATATTAGATGAATCGCATGAATTGGGTGACGTCAGTTTGAAAGCAAGTGGTGGAACGGTGAGACGTCTCCCAATGAGTAGATGACCCGGAGTGATCACTTCCTTGATGTCTTCTGATACGTAACCAAGAGGGCGGGAATTGAGCACACACTCAACTTCCTCTAAGATAGTACGCATCTCTTCAAAAGTTAACATCGCTCGTCCACACGTTGTTTTGATTTTGTCCTTCACAGAACGAACTGCATCATCTTTGTCCAAATATTTAAGTCCTTTGCTGCACGTTTAAAAGTTCTTGCGGTTATCAGACCATATAACCCGACATAATCCTCGGCGTGCTGTAAAACGACGAAAAGCTAACAAAAAATCATCAGCAGTCATTGATTCTACTAGTTCAAGATGCAATGCCCTAGTGACTGCACAGGTGATTCACAGAAAATACGTTTTCTTCTGTCCTCCCTTACCTTCACGCACAAAAATTGGTCCGGCATAGTCCACACCAATTACTTCGAACGGGCTAGCTATATTCACTCGATCAGAAGGGAGAGGTGCTTCCACCATTTGTGCTGGCTTCGCACGGCGCCGAACACAAATTTGACATGTCCTTAACACCTTCGATACTGTTCGTCTAGCAGAAGGTATCCAAAAACGTTCACGAAGTTCTATAATCGTCTCGGAAATGCCACCATGAAGTACTCTTGTATGAGCTTCAAGAATGATGAGCCTTGTTGTCCATGCATGACTACTCAAAATAATTGGATGCTTGGTTTCGAATTCTAACATGGAGAAATGAAGTCTTCCACCCAGACGTATTAATCCATCCTCTGCCAATTTAGGATCAAATCTGTATATTCGTGATGTTCTATCCACTAATCGACCTTCACATAGCGCTTTATATTCGCTTGGAAACATCTGTTTTTTGCTCATGGATTAATAAAGTATTTTCTGCTCGAACAAGTTCTTGAACTGACAAATTTTCATGAAGTTGCAAATTGTTTGGCGCACGACACACTGCGGAAAAACGAAATATCCAGCCAACTATTCGAACAACCTTTTTCCATGTACTGAAACATTCGACGTTCACTATAACTTCCGGAATCATCGACACAACATTGATAGCTAAAGCTGCTTCGGTCATAGCTTTTTTCTCATATACAACATCATCATCGATAGTTTCCAGGTTGTCATAACTTCCAGTTACTAACCACTTTGGTCCATGCCACCAGGATTCATCACTGATTAAAGCTCTGGCTGACAGTCCACGAGTTAATTTATCCGCTGGATTGTCTTCAGTTCGTACGTAAGCCCATTTAGATGTTTCACAGGAGTTCTGAATCTCTCTCACTCTATTTGCCACGAAGGTCTTCCATTTCCTGGCCTCTCCAGAATCCAATGCAAAACAATCATTGAGTCCGTTCAGTATGATACAGGAATTGACGTAGATAGAGCATTTCTCAATCTTGCTACTAGGCGGACGCATATTAAGGCTGCCATGAGTTCAAGTCTTGGAATACTAAGTGATTTAATGGGGGCTACACGGTTCTTACTTGCCACCAACATACTTGTTTTAATATTGCCTCGTTGTTCCACAATATATATCACAGCTCCATACACTTGTTCACTGGCGTCACAAAATGCATGAAACTCACGGCTAACGTCATTCTCGCTTTTTTGGGAGAAACATCTCGGCACACTTAACATTTACACGTCCGGTAACTCCAGCATCCAGTGATTCCAGTCACCTTTTAATGGAGGTTTTAATTCTTTATCCCATGCAGAGTTAATTTTCCACAGTTTTTGGAACAAGACCGCTGAATCTTACAGTAAACGGTGCAACAATGCCCAGAGGATCAAAAATTCTTGCCATCGCACTAAGAACAATTCGTTTCGTAGGTTGTTTCTCGCTTAGAAAGTTTTCCAGTCCTGTAACATCGAAGTGAAGAGTATGATGCCACTTCATCCCTAGAACTTTGATAAATTCCTCCTGAGATCTCTCACTATATTCCTTCTTACCGCATTCTTCTTCGACGATAGCTTTAATCAATCTCTTATCATTTGTGGCCCATTTTCGCAGATTAAATCCTGCTTCTCTTAACAGGAGTTTACCCTCAAAGAAAATACGTCAACCTTCAAAACTGGAAGGAACAGATCGCACTAAATCATCTACATACATGTTTTGAATAATTGACTTGACGAATTGAGGTTCCACCGATTCCACTCGACGCAAATGAAGACGCAAATGAAGACGCACTACCACTGCCAGCAGAAACGGTCCACAATTTATTCCAAATAAAACTCTTTTCATTCGATATGTTACAGGAACCACGGGATCCCCAAACTTCCAGTCCTTTGACAACCACAAAAATCGAACCGCATCTCGATCATTAGGATCTATCTCGACTTGGAGAAAGGCCTTTTCCATGTCTGCCGTTAATGCCACAGGATGTTGTCGAAATCGCAAAAGCAAGTCCATCACATCTGGGTTTAAGTGGGGCCCGGAGTGGAGGCAGTCGTTCAATGAAGGTCTTCCGGAGGAGGCATCAAATACAATTCGTAATCTCGTTGTGTCATGGTTATGACGGAAAACGGCCTGATGTGGAATATAATACTCAATTTCATTATATTTTTCTGGTTCCATCACTACTTCTGCATGTTCATTACTCAAATATTCCATCATTGTCTTATGATACAACGATATCCTATCTTTGTCCTCACTAAATCTTCGCACAAGGATATAAAATCTTCTGAGAGCTTCAGCCTTATTTGATCGCAATTCAAATTTACGTTCATTCCACGGAAGTTGCACTTGGTAACGGTCCCCAACTTGACGTATCGTGTTGTATGCTGTTTGCTCGACATCATCAACGCTCTTTACGATCGTTTCATCTTCGGCAATACCTAAACTTTCAAGGCGCCAAAACTTTTCTACCTCGTTACACAGCTGCTCATTCACGTCAGTACTTTGTACATGCACATGCATCGATTGCACTGTCACACAATTCGCAGTTGATTGGTCTTCCGGTCCATGAAGAAGCCAACCACTTTCAACTGCAACGAGTCGATCATTGATGCGTTCGATCTTTCCGGTAACAACTGCCCAATACAGGTCTCCGCCGATAAGAATATCAATGTCGTCCATATCACACTTTGTACTTGAACCTGGATCTGCCAACCAGAGACCTCTCTTCGCCATTTCTCGCAATAAACACTCATTCGGTACGAGTGAATACGTGGAGCACACATTGTCCGATTCCCGCAACGTTACTTCAACGCTATGAATTCCATTACGGTCAAATAAACGTACACATACCTTACGATAATCACGGCGTCCGGTTGACCCATGATCAAACACTTTCACATTCATCGTCTCTATTCCAACTTGCGTCGCTCCGACCAGCTTCGATAGGCGTTTACTGATGAAGCTACGCTGACTTCCTCCATCTATCATAAGCCTAGCACGGACTTGTCTGTTATTTCCATCAACCAATACAACTGCAGACTTCAGTAAGACGACGTCGTTTGAACCTTGATTTATGATTTGGTTAATGCTGACCTGTGTCGTTGCGGTTTCCGTCGCAATTGAATTTTTGTTTGCAGTCGCCTTCAGCTGCGGGCACAATGCTGTGTGATGAGACCCTTTATACGAACGACACTTCGCCTTTTCTCTCCGACACGATCTCGAGTTGTGACCCTGCCACAAACAGTTAAAACATTTCTTCGCTGCTTTAACTCTGTCCATGCGTTCTTCTAACGTTTTGATAGTGCAGTTAGTCATGAGATGTGAGACGCTATCACAAATCATACATGAGCGTGGTCTAACAGCATTATCACTAGTAATGGTCAGCGCCGCGGTCGATGCTGCAACCCTCGGTGTACTTCGAGAAGCAATTTCCTCTCTTTTTCCACTGCCGTTGTAACCACTATCAGTAATACTAATGGACTGTATTCTTTCACGCAGTTCCACTTCCTCGCGTAGGAAATCAATTAAATTGTCCATCTTATTTTGATTGGAACTCTTCGTTCGGCGGGCCCATCCCAACTGCAAGTCTCTCGGCAAACGCCTCATTAACGTAGGCACAAGAATGCTACTGCATGCATTAAAGTCAACGTCTAACGACTTTAATCCCATAACTTTAATTTCTACTTCATCAAAAAATTTACGAAGACTCACCGTTTCGTTTCTTGGAGCAGGTAGCTGAAGCAAGGCTGCAAACATTCCATCCACTATCTGTTCAGTTCGGCCAAAGCGATCCCTCAACCTGTCAATCGCATTGCTGTAGTTGCCATCGGTTATGGGCAGTCCCTCAATGCAACGAAGTGCATCGCCAGTTAACACACTTCTCAGGTAGTTGAATTTATCAACTACACACAGTTCAGCTTTTTCGTGCACCGCTGTAGAAAATGTATTCCAAAAACTTGGCCACTTAAGCATATCTCCGCTGAATTTAGGCATATCGAATTTTGGAAGTCTTATTGTGAGTCCTTCACGTATTGGTGGAGAAGGTGATTCCACTCGATTAACACTAACCGCAGAATTACTGCCTGTAGAACTAACGTCACCAATTATCCTGCAAATTCTTGTTAACCACGTTATAACGAAATCTTCATATTCTTCCACAGTACCTAATTCTTCATCCGCTTTTTCTTCAGCAATTTCACTTCGAATTTCTTCATTTAGAGCTTCTAATTTGGTTTGTTTAAACTTCAATTTCTCATGCAGTTCCTCGGCCAATCCTGCGTCTTTAGAATCGAATGCTTTTTTCATATCGCCTTCCATTTTCGTAATGGCGGCCCGCACAGCTCCTCTCCGTCGACTAAGATCCGTCGCCAACTTGCCCTGGTATCGCTGGTAGATCAACTTAAAACAATTCCTGGTAACAACTGCACACACTGAAACTAATCCACTGATTGAGCCAATTACTCCCGGGTTTCGGCACCATAAAGAATATTACCCTCAGCAATACCATCATCGGGGAAGACCTTTGGCGAAGACATCTTGTCAACGGAGAAATCCAAATTTATACGTTTAACTAAAGCTCATTTTAAATTAAAAAACACGAACAACTTATCTTTTAAAATAACTAATATAAAACGTTTACTTAAATTTTCAACTAGAACTAAACACAATTCTTTCCGTCTAAAAACAACTTGTCTGACTCGTTCGGTATTCTTACAGCAGTCAAGATTTTACAACAATCGCAACGAGAGAGACATCTCGTGTCTCGTTGCCTCGTACGTTAACAATTCAAATAAAAAACAATAACAATTTTTACACAAACAATAGCAACGTTTGCAACAACTTAATTAAATTTATTATCTATATTTATAATGGCTATTTTATTGTATTAGTTTCATTATATCATACCATGTCCTTATTGTTATATAAATAATTGTAACTTATTTAAATTGTTTTTTGACTCATGTTTCCTCCCCCTTTCCCCCATTAATAATGTATTCGACCTCTTTTTTGAATCTCAGATTGCTAGATTAGTTGATGTTTATGTTTACTGCCCCACTCCTATTGGTCGTAGCGTGATGTTTTATAGCCTATAAATTTCCTCAATAAAAGGGCTATCTAATGCAAAAAGAATTTTTCAAATCGGACTCGTAGTTCTAGGCCAGTCAAATCGTATCAAAAAAAAAAAACATTAAAAACGTAAAACGCGATGTAAAGCTGAATTTTTGGTATGTTATTTGGACCCGTTAGGGAAGTGTGAAACTACGTTTTGCAAGCAAAAAAAAGTTGTGCTACGTAATACGTGAAAAACTGCAAAATTTTCGCTCTTCTTGAAGGTTTTGCAGTTTAACTCACAAACTATGCATATTTTGACATTAAGTGTTGAGATATATGCCATATATGGCACCTCAAAAATTGACATTGTTTCGAAAAATTGAGTTTTGCCTTTGTTGGCAGCCAAATATCGGCACAACTGCTGTTCCTACGAGAAAAATTGTAAGAAACTAAGGTGTAGCACATTGAATTACCTTTTAACTAAGCGCGAAATCGGGTCAGTAGACGATATAGATCTCTTGCAATCGTTAAAAAAACCAAACATTACAAAAATAGAATTTGTAAGAAATGGGACTAACCTAAACACTGCTAACATGAAATTGTGAGCATTACGCGAAATAAAAAGCCAAGTAAACAGTTATGGCAATTGGCATTTATTATATTATAGAAAATAATTACAATGTTATTACAAATTAAATCCTCTCACCATTTTTCAATGGCTCTGTATCACAAAAGAGACAAATAAGGACCTGAAAGAGTATTTCAAATACGAGTTGGCTCCCCACCCAATGGCTTTGTTTTGTGAAAAGGGGATGCGTAAAGGCACAAAATCAAGGTTTTACGCAGCTTTTACCCCACTCCCCGCAAACATCCCTATAGGAAC
>JAFIDM010132136.1:0-11758 GCA_023159025.1 Thereuonema tuberculata
AGAAAGATTGAAACTCGTGAGTATGAACTTTTTATCGTTTTATCGGCTGAACGACGTTCCAGAGCATTCGTGACCCAAGACTAAAGAACCGTAGAATCAAAACAGTAGTGACGTTAAATATTTACGCAATTAGTGACAGTTTCCATCCATCCATAGTTTTCTGTCCGATTTTTCTATGGAGGTCTCACATGGATCTCCTAGAAACACCTGAGGAAAGATACTAGGGGTGGTTTCCCGTTGCCAGCCCCTTGGACGCCATTAAGGAATGACGTCAGACCGAAGAGAAAGTGAAGAAGAGGCTGGACAACACAGGAAAGGAAATTGAAACAGCCATGCCACTGCCGGGATTCGAACCCAGGTACTGGCGCACTGGTCGCCACGGCTGGCCGCCGCCGAGACCGCACGGCCACGCCAGCACGGCAGTGACAGTTTATTTGAACTGAATTGTATCCTGGAAAGCATAAACTTTAACTGGAAAGGACATAAGTTATTTCGAGCTTATTATGAACTAAAACCTTTTATTTTAGAGACATTTGCTTGTCTATTTGAAAACTATAGTCGAAGGATTGACAATGGTAATAATTTACTCCATTATCATTAAGATAATATTTTATTGATGTATAGAAAGTAATTCAACATTTAGAATGAAATCTTTCTTTTTATTCCTTGATTTTGTGTGATAAATGTTCGCTTTGCTTGTTTCTTAACTATCTTAGTTTAACTAACTTAATCTGAAATTAATTGACCTTGGAAAACACCCACTCTAACAACCGCATTTTTGTGGATGCGTTAAAAGTGTTAAATTCCCACAGTAATCAATGACATTTGATCTCTACAAACTCATTTCCATCATTTAGAAAATAATTTCAATGACTGATTCAATTTCTCAAATCTTTATATATATTTCGTTTCACAAATAAGGAATTAAGAATTCAATATTCTGAATAAGCCAACAAAAATAGTTCGATTTCAAAGCTTTTATTACAGTGGATTTTTGGCATCGTATTTTGTTTGAATTTTTATCAATCATTACTCAATCAATTTCTCTATTGTGATTAATTATGCAAAGAAATGTTAAATTTTCTTTTTTAACTTTCGTCTTCATTATATTCAAATTACCAAATACTACTAATCTTTCAGAAACACGCCTACTTTAATGCCACTCTTAGCGAGGGAGTTATTCATGTGATAATCGAGGTCAAGACACTTTTCTTCTTCCTCATAAATTGAGTTGGATTACAAAAAGAACTAAACAATCATAATAATATCAATTTAGACATTTTGAAGACATTCCAATTGCTCAAAAATCAAGATCTTACATACTTCTGTACCAGACTAAAAAAATATCTTGAATCTAGTGAGTCTGATGGTGACTGTGGTTTTAGTGAATTTTAATGAATAGTCTTCAAAATGTCCTGAACTTTCCTAATATATTGATTGACATAGACATTTTTCTTTAATTTTATTCCCTAATCCTACCTAAGAATTGGAAACTGAATTATTGATAAAGTAGTAACAACTGATTAAATGGAGAAAATGAAATAAGAAATAACGATTGACATTTGCCCTGAAAGTGTTTCATATATTTTAGTTAAATTTCTAAGCAAAGTAATGCAATAATTACTTCTTGTAATAGTAATATTTTCTTTGTTTTTTTTAATCTTCAGGTCAACTAGCAACCTCATGCATTACATTCTCTAATAATAATTATCTTTAAGGTATTTGCTTTGTAGCTTATTTGCCTCTTACTATGAATCTCAGAAAAAAAGGATAAAAATAAAAAAGGAAAAAAATATGGTTTTATTTTGAAATCAAAGCGATCCAAAGCATATTCCGTTTTCGACCACTTTATTTAGAGAAGAAGTTACCGTAGACCCTAACTCCTATTTTTCTCGCCTATACATGTCACGAGGGTGCTAATAAAGTATAACTCATAGCTGCCCAATTTGCAGTTTGCCCTACAGAGGTGGTCACAAAGAAGGTGGAATCGCAGCTACTAAAGTGAAGCGAGATAAATTCCCGCGAACCCTCTTGACTGTAAACTTTCGTTGTCCATTACCATTAAAACATCATTGTTTGTACCGTTCCTTTCAAACATCATTCCATATTTTAAAATGTTTTTTTTTTTATGCTTTAACAAAACATTCATGTGTAATTACAGTGTAGTATATACACTGAATTCTCTGCCTACCAGATGAACGAATCTTATCTATCTGATCAGAATGCGTTTGTGCTGCAGAATACCTACTAAATCCTTTCATTAGCACTACGCTTTGCTACCATTCCTGAAATGTATCACCAAAACAGCGTAAAATATTGAGAATAGGCGGGATATTATCAGAACGACGTGGAGACTTGTTACCACTAAGAGACGAGGACAACACTGCAGCTTTTCTTAGTGGAGCTCGTGTCGATGCCACGTGAAATGAGATTACTCAAATTTTTTTCGTTGTTGCGCATGGGCGCGAAGAGAACTTGTATGCGGATGAACGGGTTGCACTTTCGTAGAAGCGGACCAGGGAATTCGCGAGATTGAAGTGGAGAACGAGGATTCACTGTATTACATAAACTAAACTGAAATTTTAGAAGAAGGCGTAAGATTCCTATTTAATAAAAAAAAAAAGTCTCTATAAACATGTGTCCGGAAATTAATAGTTTTCGAGAAAAACATCTTGTATCGTTATTCAATGAAGGTGTGTTTGTTTCTTCTTTTTTTTGTTTTGGTAGCACTGTATGATGCGAGAAAACATATTGCAAATATCCATTGTATTGTTTTTCTGGCATTTATTACGACGAACTCCAAGTCGTTTCCATTACCGTATTTGCGTTGAATCTTATAACAATATAATGTTTACTGCCAACTATGTTTTGCGAGGAAACTATTGATTTCTGGATCCAGTAATTATTTGTTTTTGTTTCCAACACTGTTCATGAAATTATTCCTTTCCTATTTTGCTTTTTTGTGGTTCATTTTATTGAATATTTGTAATACATTTTTCTGTATCATAGTATTCCAACGGCACAAAACAAGAAACTGATACGCCTACATTGAATAATGATATTATATGTTTTTCTCGAAAACTATTCATTTCCGGTTCCGTGTTTATAGGAACTTTTTTTGTTTGGTTTCATGAGTAAAAACCAAAAGTTTAATTTTTGATCCACCTTTTGGAATCCCCCTGTATATCGATTAGTAAACAAGAAGCTAAGAACTAGAAATCCAATATTAGAATTCTTATATTGAAGTTGGAACAGAGAAAGTGTTCCTGACAAACAAGCAGGTGGAGAGACATGTCTGCAAGGAATATGGCGACCTCGACTTAGGATGCAAATTTCACAACGTCGTAGCATGCTTACTAATAAGTTATTCAGGAGTTCCTAAGTGAAATTGATCCACTACTGCAGAGCATGAATGAGTGCTTGCTTAGTTTCTGTAGAGGAATTTCGTGCATCTCCCCTTTGTGTCCCAGACGTGTTCGATGGGATTCAAGTCTTGGGCTAGTCAATGCGATATATTACTTCTAGAAGTGTCTTCACTGGTGTCCTACAATGAGGGCTTCATTTTCATCAATGAATAGAAAGTCTTGCCTACAGCACCACAGAACAATTCGTCATTATGAAGAAGAACTTGATGGCAATTTCGTTCGCCAGTCGTAGCTTCCTTTTCTAGTACCTGTAGCTCAGTGCGTCATGATGTCTCCCCAAATCATAACCCCTTCCCCCAACCGCCATATCTATTCCTTCCTGCACATTGTCATGATGGTACGAAGTATCAATTTCACGCCATATCAACTGGCGTCTAGAGTTTGTAATAAAATAACTTTCATTTGTGAAGTGTTCAGTAACCTATTGATGACTTCTCCCGTTTCGATGATGACGACACCACTGCATACGTTCGATACGGTGAGCTCTGATTAGAGGAACACAGACTCCTTGCTTATAGCCGAAAGGTCGCAGCTGTCTCGCCACAGTTTATCTGGATAACCACAGTCCTCTTTTGTAATGTTTGTGACTCATAAGCAGATCAGCCATGGTGGAACGATCGTTTTTTGGATTTTACTACCCACCATCTTCATGCGTCGTTGTAGACCAAACGCAACGAGCCCACATGCCTCTGGAACGCCTTTCATGACTTTAAAACGCTGCCCAGAGCCCGAATATAATACTACGGGCGATTCCGAACTCCCTGGTAACATGATTTCCTCTAATTCTTCTCCGCGTGGAATGTAGCAAAATGATACCATAACACTAAAATAGGAAATAGAAAAAAAGTTCATTAAGTTTTTCTTGTTTAAATTTATTTAATAAAGATTAAATTTAATATCTAATGTTAAACTGATTTCTGAGGTTTAGAATATTTAGAAATGGTAATAACAAAATTAGTATTTCTATTGTTATTACTCATAGAAATTCTATTAGCAAATATAAAAGATATTCAGTATTTCTCTTGTATATAATTTGTATAAAAATATTTTTATTGTATAAATAACATTGATTGTTGATTACAGAAATTAACTCATTATTTGTTTAGTTTGGTTGAGAAACTTAAGATTTTGTTAAAAGTTTGAGAAAAAAGAGACTCATTTCAGCAAAAAGGAAATTCCTCTGAACAAACAGTAAATGAAGAGAAGGCTTGTTTAATTTCTCCATTAAAATATTAAAAAATAATAAATTCGCTTTTAATCCGAATTCACTTCTGAACAAGTTTAATTTGGTTTCAAATAAAAAATTAATTAAACCGGGATACTAATTTAATAATGTTAATTATTTTGTAATATAAACATAATTGTAATTTAATTACGAAATATTAAAACACAATTATATAACAAAATTTTTCATAAGATTTTTTAGTTTTATTTGTTTTTACAAAATTTCTGAAACTTGAAATGGATTGGTTTTTTTCCTCAGAAAGTAATTAACACAACATCCAATATAATTTACTATTAATTAATCTCGTGCATTTAATTTGAAAGGAAGCACGAGCTAATGATTATTATTGAGAAATGTTAAATACATTCTTCTGAGAACATTAATGCAGTCACTGGATGTAGGATTAAATTTTTAAGTATTTTATTTCATGGATGTATTTTTAATAAATTTTTTTTTCACAATTATCAATCCAGATAAAGTTAATGAAAAATTCTCCAAATATTCAACTATAAAATTGAAGATGGTATTCAGGACTCAATGTAGCCACTTCCTCAGAGTTGTCCAGGTGCAAAATGGGTTTAGACATACTAAATGAGTTCAATATGAGCATCCTTGAAATTACAATGTATTAAAAATAAATTGAATACCTGATATTTGCGCTCAAACCATTCCTTGTGTCCCTGTTAATAAGTTAAGCGTTTGTGAAGCAAATTGTAAGGGATTGCGTTGTTTTGTGTTTACTAGAAACCTGTTAATTGATTTATTCGTAGATGATGCTCTTGAACACTTTCAGTCTTTAAAAAGTGATGAATTTCTGATTCTCCGCTACATTCTTCACCATTTGCTGTCCGGTGGTAAAACAGAAGGAATTAAAGCTATTTTGCGTGTTTTAATCAAAAGATAAACAACAGTTGAAGACAGTTTTCTCTGGATCTTTCCAGATACTTTCTGCATCTATTGCCTTTTTCTTTTTACAATGTTAGATTGAATTAAAAATTTTGAACGAACTACAGGACTAAACGTTCCTATCGCTTCATTGTCATTACAATAAACATATGATGACATTTCAGAATCCCAGTGACCTTCAAATTACATTTTTTTCTTTAAATTAATTAAATAAACACAATTTTCATCAGAAATTTTTGAAAAATGTTTATGCTATCAAAAAGTATTTGTTTGTTTTGTAATTACATTAACAATTCAAATTTAAATCCTTAAATTAACAGAAAGCGCGATACAAAAACTGAAAATTAAAAATTTAGGTGTAATATCAGATGTGAAGAAATAAGGAAAAAAATACAAAGAAAGTTTTCTGTGCTCTTTCAGAGAACGATTAACAACCTTCATTCTAAGTTAAAAGCAATTATCAGAAGATGTTTTTGATTCAGCCATGACTTCCATAACAGTCCAGGTATAATTTGAATGATGACTAAGCAAAATTTTGTTAAAATAAAACAAAATGTGTCTTTTGATCATGGTAACTCTTGCAAGCATGTAATTATCCATACTGAAAGGTTAGTCTCGAAATATGCTTCAAGAGTCAACAAGGTGTCAGATCACGTGTAATTAATAAAACAATACGTGTGTAGTAGTTCATGACTTAAAATAATATATATATAAATATACTAAAAATTTAAACTACGGTGGGGTAAGATCGTAAACGCCGTTTAATATAAATCGTTCTTAATATAAATTAAATTATACAAGCTAAGAGATAGAAACCTGTATTAGGTTATTATGAAGTGATCGACATAGATATCTATCATTAATTGGGGGAATACCCTATTTATGTTGAAACATAAAGTGCAGCTACTTGTACAGTACACATCTAAACTTGTAAACAAAGTGGCCATCAATTTTCAGTGAATTTTGTGTCTTGAGTATAATACAATCCTTTCGATTCTTTAAAATTTACTGTGAAAAGCACTACTCCGGTCTTGCCCCGAAAATATTAGTGCACGAAGCAATTTCGAAGCATGCGGCGGGGTAAGACCGCAGTTGCTTGCACTCTGCAGGCGCTCAAAATTCTTTTTTACTTATATAAATGCCTACTACATTGGCACTAAAAAGGTATGTAAAAATTACCTAAATAATAGATGAGACGTTTCGAAGCTTCATTACAGGCTTCTTCTTCTTGTCTTGGTCAGCCGTGTATTTGAAGTTTGTCTTTACGATGGAATATATCGGGTAACGGCAAATCTTGGTTGGATATATTACTCTGTTGTGATATTATTGTTGATTGTGATGCGTTGATTGTGAATCAGTCTTTGTTGTGATGGGCTTGTTGGTAAATCTTGGATGTGAATGGTCACGGGTTGTTGATTTCTTGTATTCATGGCTGGAAACAGTCTTATGTTGTGATGTGTTTGTTGAGTGGATGGTGAGTTCATTATAGGCCGTATTCAAGTAGATAAATCTTGATTGTAGCTTTTAAGCAGACGAATTATTCCTGATTCGTAAAATTCTCTTAAGTATCTAATTTTTCTTTGTCCTAATATTTCAATATTTTGAATGTCAAGGGAATGTCCTGTTGATGTGCAATGAGAGGCGGTGGCATATGCCTTGTTTTTGTGTTTTATAGCGTTTACGTGTTCATTTGTGCGGATGCCCAATTCCCTTTTTGAGTTTCCTATGTAGAGACATCTGGACCGATTTGGTGGTACTGACTGACACCTAATACCATAAATGGTTCCTTTCGTTTTGAAGATGGATTTCTGGTCTTTCGTTTTCTTGTCCTTGTTTAAAAATGTGCCAATCGTGTTGCTTGGTTTGCATGCTATTCCTATACCTGCACTAGTCAAGGTTGGTTTAATTCTGTGTATGAGGACTTCGTCATATCTGATCGATACATATCGTTTTTCATGATTCATTTTCTTGGTTGAGCTATCCATGCCGATATTATGTATTGTTCTATGTGCAATTTTGTTAATATTGAAATTTTTTAATCATCTTTTTATTAAAAATTCAGGAAAGCCATTGGTCTGGAAGGAATGATTCGTCTGCTTAAAAGCTACAATCAAGATTTATCTATTAAAAAATGTACTTGAATACGGCCTATAATGAACTCACCATTCACTCAACAAACACATCACAACATAAGACTGTTTCCAGCCATGAATACAAGAAATCAACAACCCGTGACCATTCACATCCAAGATTTACCAACAAGCCCATCACAACAAAGACTGATTCACAATCAACGCATCACAATCAACAATAACATCACAACAGAGTAATATATCCAACCAAGATTTGCCGTTACCCGACATATTCCCTCGTAAAGACAAACTTCAAATACACGGGGGACCAAGACAAGAAGAAGAAGCCTGTAATGAAGCTTCGAAACGTCTCATCTATTATTTAGGTAATTTTTACATACCTTTTTAGTGCCAATGTAGTAGGCATTTATATATTTAATAAAATGGCACGTTAAATAATCTTGTATTCTTTTTTACTTTTTCTGGTTTCTTACTCATGCTTAATTTAATAATATTTTTATAACTTTTTTTTAGATCCAAAAACATTCAATCTTCATAAATGTGTATTCATTTACTTACTTACTTACTTACTAACTTTTTAACTAAGCAACTTATTTTAATGCGGTAAAAAGCATTTTGTAAATGGCTTATGAATAATTCGGATTTTGCCACATTACATAGGAAGATAGGTTTCAATACGTTATAAATACCTGTTTACAAGTTCGGAGTAGTTGTCATTTTTTACAATTTTCTATAAAAATTAAAATATTCAATGTAAATTGGTGTTTTTGTCAATAGAAATTAAAGAATATTAATTCCACTCCGTGTTGGTAGCAATGTATGTTAAATATTTTAAAAAGAATTTAACAAAGAAATGGTTAAATTCAAACTTAACCAAAACTGATGCAAGCTTACCCCACTCCACCTTACATACAAATACAAAATTGATTTATCAGTTTCGCAGTAGCCAGTGCTACGCTTTCTCATTATAAGTTAACATCTGCCCTAACATTTTTTAGGAATATTTATCATCTTCTTGTGGTAATTTATTGATTAGAATTCATTTGGAAAAGATTTACAATATAAAACAAAGATTTTCGTTAGTTTTGGAATTTGCTACTCAAAAATTCTAATTATTACGGGGAACACACACAGACTGTGTTGATGAACTACACTTTGCTAGATTAATAAAAATATAAAGAAATTTAATTGTCAGAAATCTGATTAAAGTATTAATTGTATTTAAATAAATGGCAATAAAAACAAAACATGAAATAAATCCCGAACCTTGCAAATTACTTTGCTATAATACCAGTACATTTTCTAGCAACAAATATGGAATCTATCAAATATTCGTATTTTTAATCAACAAAAGAACATTTAAATGAAAAGTAGCCGAACATAGAAATTAAAGAAATCATTTAAATGCAAACTTACTTTCAGAATCACATACAGAAATCCACAAAGTTAGCTTTTTCTTCAGAAGAAACATTTTAAATCCCATTGCCATATGGATAATTCTGTGAAAGAAAGATAAGAAACCTCAAAATTGTTAACAAGATAGAAGACATTTATAAGTCAACTGATTATCTTGTATTGGAAAAAACATTTGTTCCCATCGGATTTGTTCAGGAGACTGTTCAAAAACTGTTTGAAATATCGTGAAATATTTCAGATAAGAAGCAGTCATTGAATCATTCAATGAATTTCAACAATTTATTTTAGGTTGAAACGCCAGTATTTGTAGTTATCTTAAACTTCTACTTTTTATTTGATGTTTTTTCCGCCAAATCACCCAAACGCTCTTAAATATAGTACTGTAAAAAATGCAATGTTTTAATCATCAGTTTTCATTGCCTAATTTGGAAAAAAAGTTAGTAAAAAAGGAAAAAATACTATTGATGCTTTGTTTGGCTGCAGAAATGCTCAAGCGAATCAATGGTCGTTTCCCCATTGCCTTATTTCTTCTATCCACTGACAGATGCAGAAACGAAATATAGTCCAACGAATAGAGGTGTTTTACCTTACGAAAGGTCCGGTAGTTCTAATTTTTTTATATGTTGTCTAGGATGGTTAGTAAGTGTTTAAAATGCAAAATGCACAATTCCTCCCCCGCCGCGCCCGCCGCCATCTTAAAAAACCCAAAAATAATTTATAATTTCTTTAGATTTTTGCTTATAACGTCTGTTTGGTGCATTTTAGCTATAAAAGAGTTCTACGCAATATTGTAGAGAATACAATTTCCTACAATATGGTTTTTAAATTTTGTTTCTAGGACTGAGAGTTACGAAGATATGCACTTTGAAAAAATAAAAAAAAAAACGCAATTTCCAGAAATTTGTAAAACTTCTAACTTTAGGACGCTGTATTTCAGTTATGGCCTATTCTAGGGAAACAAGTATAAGAATAAAATGTGTAGGGAATTTAATTGCCTACAAAACGCATATATAATTTTATGAATCAACCCTACGGAGTGGGGGGTAAAAACAAAATCAAGAACAACGGAATATTGCGGTTTTTGATTTTGTGACGCACTAGTCCAGCAAATAGAGAGACCAAAGAAGGGGGGGGGGTACCTTACAAAAGGTCCGGTAGTTCTAATTTTTTGATATGTTGTCTAGGATGGTTAGTAAGTGTTTAAAATGCAAAATGCACGATTCTTCCCCCGCCGCGCGCCGGGCCGCCGCACCCGCCGCCATCTTAAAAAACTAAAAAAAATTGGTACTTTCTTTAGATTTTGGCTTATAACTTCGTTTTGGTGCATTGCAGCTACAAAAGAGTTCTACGCAATGTTGTAGAGAATACAATTTCCTACAATGTAGTTTTTAAATTTTGTTTCTAGGACTGATAGTTACGAAGATATGTTTGTTTTGAATAAATAAACAAAAACGCACTTTCTGGAAACTTGTCAAACTTCTAACTTTAGGACGCTGTAATTCAGTTATGGTCTATTCTAGGGAAACAAGTATCAGAATAAAATGTGTAGGGAATTTAATTACCTGCAAAACGCATGTAAATTTTTTGACCCTACGGAGAGTGGGGTAAAAAAAAATCAAAAACAACGGAATATTGGGGTTTTTGTTATTGTGACGCACAGAGTATCTAAAAAAAATTCACCAATTACTTGCCAGTGCTGGCTTGAAATTGGAGTGTATACCAACCCTACTTGAGTTTCTGACATGTTACAGCGCAATGCTCATGAGGCAGGTACTGTTTCTACTGGTGAGAGCGGATGTTTAATTTAAAATATCCCACCAACACAGCAGATACATTTTTTAAAGATGCATGTATGTAAACAAAGTAAGAACAAAAGGCATTAATAACACTGATAAACAAGCTATAAATATCTGGCATGATGTTTACTTAAATATAAATCTGCTGACTATGTAAATGTTGTCAAGAAGTGTATCAGTGCCTACAAACAGCTGGGTATCAACATGTCCCTCAAAATTCATCTCCTCGACCCAACATAGACTTCTTGACTTCTTCCCCGAAAACCTAGGTTCAGTCAGTGACGAACATGGTGAACGTTTTCACCAGGACATCTCGATGATGGAGTCACGGTATCAGGGTCGATGGAGTGCAGCAATGTTGGCTGACTACTGCTGGACACTTCAGCGTGACATGCCAAATGCTCAGCACAAACGCAAGTCTACAGCCAAGAAATTCAAACCAAACACACCTTAGATTAAGGAAGTATTTTCAGTGTGTGTGTGGATTTTATGTGTCAATTATATCTTGAACTAGATATTACTATATTGTATATGTATCATGGTACTCAATCTCACTATTTTCTTAGCTAATGCCATGTTCATTAGTACTCCATGTAACAATAATTGTTCTAGTGAAATATAAATGGTTGAAGGAGTATATCTAAAAAACGGTGGGTGATAGAGACAAATGGTTTGCATATTTTGAATCAGCACGTTTCACTTGTCTTAGAACAAGTGTTGGGTACCAAGATATGCGCCACTTTTTAAAATTTGTTTTTCAGTGTATTCATACCAAAATCGATATTAATTGAACTAAAACTGAAAAGAAAACAAATTTACATCCGCTTCGCTCGTTTCATAGGGGGTGTGTTAATGAAGTCGGAATCTTCATTTTCGTCAAATGGCGAAGTTACTCGA
>JAFIDM010132137.1:0-11758 GCA_023159025.1 Thereuonema tuberculata
AAGATGTTCGTATTCTCGAATGAAGCATGTAGCTCAGCCAGTATTTTATTGTAAATATAATATAGTTTTTATACCAAGTGTATAATATATTTTTAAGGAAGGAAAAAGAATTGGACCTCCAAATCTAAACTAAATAATAAGAAATACAAGAAATAAAATTAAAGAATAGAAATTCATATGCTAGTCTTCGCTGGCCGCAATGAATTTTCTATGCGCATTAGTTAAGAAAAAAAGCGCCTAAAAATGCGCCTAGTGGTTTACAGTGACTACACTCAACTGAGGATACGCAATTCACCATGAAACAGCTGTTTTGAGATTTCACTTTTGGACTTATAAACACTAGGTCTACCTTTTAATATGTGTAATGTATTTTACTTCAGTAAAAAAATTGTATTATCTTCATATTCTAATTATAAGATAGGCTGTAATTGATTTGACTCACGGGTAAATTTAATACTCGTTCTCGTTGTTGTCTTTCTATAAATAAACGCCTTCTAACCGTATCTAATTTTTTTAGTTTAGTTTCTTCTTTTACACCGAACTAATCCCATCTATTATTATAGGTACTTAGGTCCATGTGTTTGGAAAGTTTCAGTAATAATATGATATTTGAACTCATTTTATAAATTTAGATTTTTCACTTGATTTTCTTTTTGTATTTTTATAAGCTCTTGGTATTGTTTACATTTTTATAAGATTACCTTATTACTACAGTAAGCACAGAAACCGAAGAATTACCATAAAAACCGGATCACTTAGATTATCCTGGAACTCACTGCTGCAAAAAACAATATGGCGGCGTCATAAGAACAGGTTACTCTAAGGTTCTTTTACAGTCCAGCTAGGAGGTGTAATTTTGAACGTTTTTCACTATTTTAAGAGTCAGGGTAAAGGAATGTTTATTTCTGAAATACTAGGAAGACCGGCTATTGCCACAACATTTTGTCTAATTCGATGCTGAAGAGAATAGTCAATGAGCTACAATGGACGGAATATGATCAGTTTTCCTCACCCGTGCCTTTCATTTTCCACTTCCGAAGCCTTTTGGATATGGATGATATTTATAAAAAAAACGTGAATAATAAAAAAATAATAATGTCAATACATAGGTACTTTAAAGATGGAAAAACTAAAAAGAAAAGAAATCGGCAATCTTGTTCTCTTCTACTTTGCAGAAAAGTAAAAATTATTTACGATGGTTTGCAATAGATGTCACTGAGAATACATGGAACTAGTAATCTATAAGCCAAGGTTTTATTCAGTTTTCAACCATCTGGCTTTGCCCGGGTTCATATCAGAAAGCACTGAATTGTAATGGTTAGCTCAAGTCGCTACTTAAATGTGGACCGTGTTCTATTTAGACAAAATGTTACGTTAGGAACACTTTTTATGTTTTTAAACAATTTCTAAAAGGAATGAGTTTGCACATTTCACGCTATACCTGTAAATGAATCTATGTACCTATTTGTCTGAATATGAAAAGCTTTTTATAAAAACTCAAAAGTTATTACGACACTCAGAAGAAGTAATTGAATAATATAAAGGAGATGAATATACCTTTATAAATAAATAAAATTTAATAAAAGAAAATAATAAGAGAGTTTTCTGGAGTCAATTATAATAATAATAATAAAATAGAAATAATAAAAATTAGAAAATAATCAAAGAGTGGATATAGAAGAAGCACTGAAAGTCATTTAAATTGAACAGGTATTGCAACTGCTTGTCTTTGTTCAGCAGCGAGATAAATAATTAACTAACAATTATTTACTTAGAATGTAAATAGACTAACGGTCGCAATACTCGGCTTTTCTGCCACCCACACTCACCACATAACTAACCAACTACTTAGAATGTATGAAATTACATAAAATAAAAACTATTAAATTGTGAGTAGTGAAATATACCTAGAAATGTCGCCAACAATATCATCTTCAAAAATACGTCAATCATCCTGTCGTTATCTTTTAAGCTCCCTTCCCCTCGATTACCGCCATCCCATGCTCTCTACTAACACGACAATGATGAGCACGTGGTCTCTTTTCCACGATAGCGAAGGCGCACGCTTCCCCCTCGCTATATATAAATTGTAATTTCTGAAAACGCATTAAGTTTATATCGAAGAAAAAAACTTTGTTTATATCCATAAAATCCCTTCTGCTTGCCTGTGTAAGTTTCATGAAAATATATAAAACCAGTAAGAACATACAGCGTGTTTAAAATAAGACTACATTAAAAAGTGAAATTCATATTTACGAAAAATGTCTTATTATCCTAGGGAATATAAAGATATTTATATCTTTAAAGAAGCTGAATTTACCCTTCTACAAAAATACTCAGAAAGCATTCAAATTGATTTAGCAGTTTTTGAAGTTTAAGGGACCAAATATTTTTACGCTTTGCGTTTATATATTTATAGACTATATAGGTATAAAGGCTGTAGCATTTCCTTTGATTGTGTAGTCATCTGAGAGAAACTTATCCATTCCAAATCTTTCTATTTAATGTATTCTCACTCAAAGTTCAAATTCTCATTTTTCAAAATCTTTTCATAACTTCAAGTATTTGACAAACTATCAGAATTATTCGGTATTATCCATTTCCTTTAATTTGATAATATCTTATTTGGGAAGAATTAAAAAGTATTATAAAAACAAATGAATTTATCTTTGTCAGTGTTTGAAAATTTTAATAAAGATTATTGATATTTCCAATTAAATTCCTATTTAAAAACGCAAGATTGATATTAATTTGAAAAATTTCAGGTACTGCACCGGTCGTAAGTAATATAATAATTACTTTTTTAATGTTTAAGGAATGTAAAAAAATACAGAAAGTACTCATGACCATTTTGTTCTAAGAAATGATACTTTTATTAATTATTTTAATTGATTATTATTTTTTTAAACTGAACAAGAGTTTTAGCTACTTGGGAATACCAATAGTTAATTGTTAAGTTATTTCTAAGTAATATGCTATATAGACATCCAGTCGACATACTCCTATTTATATATCTTCTAAAAATACTATATTTCTTTTTCTTAAACAGGAAACTTCATCAGGTTCTGAGGACAAGACAAAAAACTTTTCCTGTCCTCAGAACTTGATGAAGTTTCCTGTTTAAGGAAACATGTTACTTAGTTAATTGTTAATTGATTAGTTAATATTTGATATCCTTAGTTTGTATTATTTAATATTTTAGTTTCAGAAATTCCCTGAGCAATTTAGATCCCTATTTAATAAATATATATCTCAGATTGTTAAAGAAATTCCATGCAATAATAAATTCGTAGAAATAACGATTCTTCCAAATACAGCCAGTACAGAGGGTTGTTTACAATCTATGGTAACGATTTGCATGGCGCGTGACGACTCAACCAATCACAGTAGGTATGCAAATTTATGCAAACATACAGGTGAGTACTTAAAGATTAGTGTGGAGGGGTGCGGGTTAGTTTGTTCGGAGAAATGCCGCCGAAAGTGTCACAGTTTTGGGAAGGGTACGTTACAGCCCTTTCCGACGCGAAATTTAGTTATTCCGCAATAATTACGGCATGTAGAAAAAGAGGTTTCACCATTTCGAAGAAAGGAGTTCATAATGTGTTGGCTGGTGTTGGTTTGGCCCGTACAGGACAGATTTCCGGGACTGAAAAGCAAGCAAATCCAAGGACACCTATAAGTCGCACAAAGACTGTCATTCAGAAAGTCAAGAAAATGATGACGGGGAACAATCCAGCGACCCAAAGGACCATTGGTGCGAAGGTAGGAACATCTCTTCATACCGTAAACGAGATTATCCATAAAGATTTGGGAATAAAAAGGCGACATAAAAAAAAGGTTCACAAGCTCTTACCAAAGCACATTTCAGAACGTAAGACAAATTGCAGAAAACTGTATGAACGACATCTCGCTGGGGATAAATGGAAGTATGTGGCCACATTAGACGAAGCATATGTTTATCTGTCCGACTGCAATAAATCAAGGGCGATTTTCTATCGCCCAGTAGGAGCCAAATCGTTTTCAAATTGATACAGAGAATGTCGTGAAACTTTTTCGAAGGGATTCATGATCGTTGCGGGTTATTCCTATCAAGGCAAGCTACAGATACGGAGGGTGGCTCAAAATGTAAAGGTGAATTCTGCGTACTATCAGGATCACGTACTGAAAAACCAATTTATACACAGGAACTACCTGCTCTTTACGGAAACGACGTTTCCAAGGTCCGTCTCCACCAAGACAAGGCGTCCAGCCATACGTCCAAATCGACCCAGAATTTTCTGACACGAATGGAATAGCAAACCGGAATCCAGGCTATACCGTTTACCGAGATACCAGTGAAGTCTCCAGATTTTTGCGCATTTGGACTATTAAAACGAGCCTTGGGAAGACGACGTCCTCGTTCGTTGGATGGACTCTGGAAATGTTGTCAGCAGGAGTGGCAACGTATAAGTCTTCCCGTTCTTCGTAGTGGTCTCCTGCAATGGAAACTGCGCTGCAGAGCGATAGCAGTATCTCATGACCATCAAATAGAGCATGATCGTTGGTGGAGAAAGGGAATTTCTGGGAAATAGACCTGAATCCAAATCGTTACCATGGTTTGTAAACAACCGTCCGCATAATAGGATTGTAAACAACCCTCCGTAATAGAGAAGATTTAGAGATCTGCTTTCAGTCAAAACATAAAATAAAATAAAAACAATGCTTTAAATCAAAATAATATTAATCCCATAATTAAAGTTAAAATGGGTTCTTGTGGATACATTTTTTCCAACCAATTGTTATTTCCGGTCATTTAAAAGTGCTGTATATTATCATAACATAATTTAAATGAATATTAAATAATTAAAAGTATGTTATCTGTTTCTCTTACATTTATAATAATGAATTGTTTTCTGTTTATGTTTAAAGGAAAAGTCGAATACAATTATTTCTATCTTTTGCATAATAGACTATAAATAAAGAATTCTTTTATAAAAGTTATACTAATGAATTATTTTCTAATTGCAATTATAGAGGAGAATAAGTTAAAATATAATTATTCATTTCAAATATATATAACTAAACAAAAAAAAAAGTTCTTAAAATTTTGTGTTAAATGCAAAAACTTGGTTGTATAACAGAGAACTTAAATAAAAAAGATAATAACAATAATAACAATGGATGAGACCAAATTATTTACAAGTGACATCCAGGAACAACTGTTTTACGCTCGTTGGCGATCATCAGCCAGGAGAAGTCACAGTACGATGGTTTAACTGAAAAAGCTTTATTAATTGTTAGTTCACAAAAATACAAACTATACATTGACATAAATGGAAGGTATACATCTATTTATTTTCATAATATTTTATTGTTTTTTTTCCAGAAATTATAATCCTGAATTAAATTCAATTTATGATTGCAGATAACTACGTTTCTGTTTTCGTAGATAAATGTATATTGTCGTGATATATAGATATAGAATACAGTAATATACACCATAATAAAATAATATATAATTTAATAAAAAATATTTTGCCAAATCCAAAATTCAGTCCGAAGACTGGTTAGGATGAGGTCCATATCCTCCATCCATTTCTATCCTCCGCCATCCTCTTCAGTTCCACAAAGCCTCTAACTTCTAAATCCTTGCACGTTTGCAATTATTGCGAGGTCTTCCTCTTCCTCTATCGTTGCTTGGAATCTTCCCCTCCATGACTCTCTGTATAGGATTATCATGTCTCAAAACTTGTCCCAGTCATTTTAATTTTCCTATTTTAATTAGACACTCGCTGAATCCAACTGAGGACGGGTAACAACCCAGAAACAGGCTTGTCTTGGATTCCCAGTGTCAAAATCATCAAAAGCAGCTCTGTGACTGTTAGTTGTTGTGGTTTTTTTTTTCATTTGTAAACTTATTTCACGCACGTTAAATTTTTCTTATCTTTTAATTATACTTATAATTTTCTTTTCTTCATTCACTATTTCTGATACCTCATTATTTGTCTGTCTTTCCGTCCAGCTGATTTTTTCCATTCTACGGTTACACCACATCTCAAAAACTTCTAAATATTTATTTTCCTTAGTGTTAAGGTCCATGTTTCCGTGTTAAAAGGTACATGGGCCAAATAAGGCCCACCTAACGTTTAAAGATTTTTTATATTTTTACAGCAAGAGTGAAAATTCTGAAAACTGTACTGAAAGGTAGTTTAAGGTGTGCTGCTATGAAGAAGTGAATTTAGAATTAGTGGTATTTGAAATTCTTTCTGTAATAATACAGTTTCGAAAATGCAACTAATGGGTCTTATTTGAGCTCCCTGTTCCAAGTAAAGCCCACTACTTGTCTTAAATAAGGCCCACGTGTAAATAAATAATAAATAAGGAAAAAAAGCAGAAGTCAATTAAATTAGAATAATTATATTTAAACCAAAATAATTATATAATTAAATTTAAATCAAATAAAATACAGGGTGTTTCAGCATTCCCTGCGGGATTCCTAAGGTCTTTAGCTCACAGGCAAACTCGCCCACAGGGATAAGAGCTTGGAAGTGAAAACAGTCAATTTCCAACAATTAGTTCTGACTAAATATTAAGCTACAAATTAATAATTAATTAGTAATTAATTTATAAAATTGGGAATTTGAAACTAGCTTGATGATTTTTTTTGTAATTTTTCTCATTATATATAATTACTTTATGTTATAGAATGTGCTTATGAGGCTCATAATAAGAAAACATACACGATAATTGAAGTGCCTTATTTGGAGCCCCCTGTTAACCCACGCTTTCATGCATTGTTTTACTAAAAAGTAATTAAATGCACGTCAACTGGAAAATATCAAATACAGTATCTTATTCTACTCATTACACACTTTAAAATGACATAAAACATGTTTATGTATATTAAGTTGCCAAAAAATGCAGACGATTTATCAAATTAAGTTGAAATAGTAACAACAAAAGTTTCGGGTGACTTTTACTGTTCAACTGAAACAAACATGGTGAAATTATCCACTTCAACGGACCTAATTTTTGGTGTAGCCGCTAGAAGCTAGGACCTGTCTGAAACATCACTAATCTTGGTAAATTGTCAACGTATTATTAATAAAACGAAGAATGGGCCTTATTTGAGACCGGGCCTTATTTGGCTCATATACCTTATAATGCCACCGACCAAATATAAGTTATTAATATCTTTTTCCTTAGGTTATTATCTATTTTTTTTACATGTCAGTATGCTTTGTTTTATTCTAAATGCAGTCCATGGTACATCTGCAATCTTGTGTGATAATTTGTCCCAGATAACAGAAACCTTTTTGTTTCATAATAGGCTATGTGTACATAGGGTTTAAATAAACAGTTCGTTATTAAATTGTTCCCAAAAATTATATTAATAATTTTTTTTCTATTTATAATGAAAAAAGGAAGTAAGTGAAATTTACATACCATGACATTTTCGTAAATCCTATTAGTAAACAGATTATTAAAATAAGATTAATAAAATAATTAATTAATAAAATAATATATAATTTAATAAAAAATAAATTGCAAAATCCAAAATTCATAATAGGCTATAAGTACATAGGGTTTAAATAAACAGTTCGTTTATTAAATTGTTCTCAAAAATTATATTAATGATTTTTTTTCCTATTTATAATAAAAGATTGATGTAACTGAAATTTACATACCTTCATATTTTTATTATTGATATTAAAAAGCAGATTCTTAAAATATAAAAGAAATCAGTGAGTTCTGGCCACCACACACAGTTCTAATTAAATACATAAATATAAAAACAATAAAATGCGAGCGCTTTCGAGATGTTCTACATCTCGTTCTCAAGCGGAGAAATGATTAACATATTTCAAAAATAAGAGAATTCGGCCAACGGCGAGTGAGCTGGACGGAACCGTTTGGGATTTAGGGGTGTTGGCAATAGACACTACGGCCTGGGGCTAAGAAGGGGAGCGGTGTGAGCTTCGGAGAGAGGGAATTAAATGAAGGGAAAAAACAAAACTTGGTTAGGAAAACCAAGATGAGGAAAAGTTGGGGATAGAGATGAAAAAGATATAAAGATGACAAAAGTGGCAATTACTTTGAAATGCAAGTACAGAATTAAAGTTAATGAAAAGGAGCAAGGTGCTTCCGGGGTTGGAATTATTTGTGGAATCTGTATTGGAGAATAGTGAAAACTGATAATTTGCCATTGTAATACAACCTTTCGGTGATAATAAAAAAGGTTTCTTTGCATTTACGTTTAAAGTGGATTTCCTCCCGACAAATGATTGTGGGATTGTGGAGGTCCAGAGAGTGATTATTATCATGACTATGAATGAAGGTTAGATAATTAGAATCGCCATTAATAACGGCTGTGGAATGTTGGGCAACACGTTTTTTGAAAGGTTGGCACGTTTCACCGACGTAACGGCAGGTATTACGCATGCATGAAATGGCGTAGACGACGCCTGTGGAATCGGTGCCGCGGTCATCATATTGATCCCGGGATAATAATCTGCTAAGGGGTTGGGAAATCGAGGAGGTGAGCACAATGTTAAGACCCCGAAGGATGCTTTTTAGAGCCCGAAAAATGGAGGGGTGGTAGGGGACAGATAACTAAATGTTTCAAGGGTTGGAATTGTGCTGGAGGAGTGGGGATTGTGCATTAGATTATAGGACTTGGCAATATTGTGCTGGATGAAGTTGATAGGGAATCGTTAGTGGATACGATATAAGTCAGCTTATTGATCTCACTCCAGAACAAATGCTCGGAGCTCGAAAGGAAAAAAGCTCTAATGACTGCCATGCGTACAATGTTCCTCTTGAATGCAATAGGACAGGCAGAATGAAAATTAAGAGTAACGCCCATGTTGGAAGGCTTCCGGTAGATGGCAGTTTGGAAGAAATTATGCTTCCTAGAGACCAAGGTGTCCAAAAACGGGATGGATAGATCAGTTCAAGCTCAATTTTGAAATTTATAGCAGGATGCATGCTATTCAAGATGTTGGACACTTTCTGATGGGAACCTGCAGTTGCATAAAAGAGGAGATCGTCAACATAGCGGACGTATAGAGGGATGTGCACATGATGGAGATCGAAGAAAAGATAAGCACTTTCCTCTATGTAACACATGCAAATCTCAGCCAGCATGGCTGAAGCTGAAAGGCCCATAAATAATCCATTGGATTGGATGTAGATGTTATTATTGAAAGAAAAGGCCTGCATGCAAAACAAGGCATCAATAAGCTTCATCATATCGGCAATAAGCACACACTCCTTGAATCTAGTAAAGTGTTTTAAAGAAACAAAGGGACTTATAGATCAAATCAAGGGTAATGGATGTTTCGTCCAGAGAAAAGAAAACATAATGGGGTACAAACGAAAGGGCCCTGATTTTTGGACGAAGTCTCTGCTGTTGTTGACGGCGAAATGGGAAACAATCTTGGTTGTGAAAAGCTTCATTTATTGTTAGTTAACAAAAATACAATATATATACATTGAAGTACATGGTAGACCAACAGACTGAAAGTGAAAGATGTAAAACCATTAGAGCCATCGTTTGAAAAGTGCAAGACAGCAACAAGAAAAGAATTACTGTAGTACCTACGATAACTTAAACTAGAAAATAACTGAAACGTATTGTATTCCATTAAAAATTTTTAAAAAATCATTTTCTAACAAAAACTTATCCTAATGTATGGAAAATTGCATATACATATAATAGGTGTTTATAAAGGAGGGAATACTGAAGAAAATTCAAACTATAGACCTATATCTATATTATCTAACATTTTTAATATTATTGAAAGTTATTTAAGTAAATCCATATATAGTTTTGTAATTAAATATAATATCTTGAATCAAAATCAATGATTTTTAATAGTACTAATGATCTGTTAAAAAACTTAAATAATAAAATAAATAATAATTTAAATAATAGCCAGGTAACTTATATAGCTTATATTGATTTCAGTAAAGCATTTGATAGCATTAACCACGATATATTATTAAATAAATTAAAAAGCTATGGAATAAGAGAAGATCTTTCTAACCTTATAAAAAACTATCTTAGAAATCGAAAATTCAAAATCAAAATAAAAAACTTCACAAGTAAAATTTATAATATTGAAGTGTTGTTCCTCAAGGTTCAAATTTGGGACCATTACTATTCATTTTATATCCAAATTTTATCTTCAATTCAGTTAAAAATTGCTTTATTTATATTTACACGGATGATGTATTACTTCTTAGTAGTATCAAGGATCAAAAAAGTACTTATTTAAATCTTCAAAAAGTTCTGAATAATATTTCAAAAAGCGCTTTAGAAAGCAAAATGATAATAAATCAAAAGAAAACAAAAATTATGATTATTAAAACTAAAAATAAGAAACTAGATTTTACCTTCTCTTTTAAATTACATAATAATTTTTGCAATAATTTAATAAATAGTAATGATAACATATCAAATAACTGTAACTGCAATGTTATTGAGTATAAAAAAATTATAAATATTTAGGGATTTATATTGACGATAATTACAGTTGGTGTAAACAGTACAATTATGTCATTAACAGATTACACAATTTTATATATATGTTTTATTACTTAAGAAATATATGCAATTCTAAACAAAAGCTTATCATTTATAAATCCTTAGTTTAGTCTGTCTTAAATTATGGTGTTTTCTAACTAAACAACAGCTAAATAACATGAACAGATTGATATATAAAATTTGTAATAATATTTTTCTTAATTATAAGTACCAAACTACGGAAAATAAATTAAAAATTAGAACCAAATAGAAAATTTTAAATATAGAAGAAAAATACGTTTATAACATTATTCTGAAAAATATTTACAAATATAAAAATATAAAAGAAAATTATATCTCAAATTGTTCTACTAGATCTACATAACCATACATATATAACTGAGTTTCCCTGTTCCACCAATTGTGGGTCTAGGAAGCCAGATTCCAGCCGCCAGGCCGGATCTGGGCGGAACAGAAGCTCTGTTCCGACAATTTCAAGGGGAGAAGATACTGAGGTGCTTTCCCAGAGCTAACCCTCAGGACGCCATTACGGTCTCACCCTTTGTTGAAGTAAGAGTTGTTGAAGTAACGATAACGAAAAATCCGACATTGTTTAAGTTTTTACGTAATAAAGGAAAGTGATGGAAAAACCAGTTTTAGCTCCAAAGATGTTTTCGAACGGAAATATTAAAACTTATTCTTATTATGGAAAAAGAAGAAGTTACAATAGAAATAGAAAAAAATTAACGTGACGTGAGAAATGGTTAACAAAAGGAAAACCAGAACAGCACCTGAATAAAATAAAATTGCCTTTCTGACTGAATTATGGGAAGGAATTATGAACGGCCGTTTCGTCCTTCAACGGACTCATCAGCCCAATCCCGCCTTCCCTGATAAAAGAATCATTTTTTGCCTACTAGTTGTAGGAAAAGGTTCTTTTTGGTGTCTAACAACATTTAATTTTCTTGCCTTTTCTTGCCTTTTTTGGGTTCACTGCCAGGTTGGCGGCGACCTTCACTAATAGGATCTTGCCTTTCTGATTCTTTTATCGGGGAAGGCGGGATTGGGCTGATGAGTCCGTTGAAGGCCGAAACGGCCGTTCCAATTCCTTCCCATAATTCAAACTGAAAGGCAATTTTATTTTATTCAGGTACTGTTCTTGTTTTCCTTTTGTTAAAAATATATAATTTTTCCTCATTATTTTATTATATATAATACTATACTTTTATTTCATGTCGACTTACACACAAT
>JAFIDM010132138.1:0-11758 GCA_023159025.1 Thereuonema tuberculata
TTTGTAATGTAAGTTAATTTTATTCTTATATTCTTTACATTCTGAATTCTAAATTGCAAATCATTAAATGAAATATTTGCATTACGAAACTTGAATAGAATTTCACAAATTTACAAGTAATGTTAGTTTCAATTTATTTCAAAATATCTTTTTACAAGAATTAAAAAGATATCTTACTATTAACTCTAAAATAGATGATTTTTTGAATAATTTGAATTATCTCATTAATGAATTTAAAAATAATAATTTTCCAAACAAAGTTTTAAATACTTATATTACTCGATTTCAAAAGAAATTTAAATTTCAAATTTACAAAAAATATAAAATTAAATATATTCATTATTTTATTTAATCATTAATCTTCTAAACAGGACTTGTTAAATTTTGATCATACAAGTTATCTCATGACAACTTAGAATTAAATCCTCTATTTGAGGAAGTTTTGAGTTTGAATTGATAACTGTCATCTTTTGCTTTTAATATTTTGAAGTATGTTTTAGGAAATTTTCTGTGTATGTTTGAGGAATAAATGATTTTTCTATGTATGTATGTAAAATAAATGATTTTTCTATTTATGTGTATAAAATAAATAATTTTTTATATGTATATATATGTGAGAGGTTTTTATACATATAGACAAAAAAAAGCATATAAATTAAAAGATAATTTAAAAAAAATAAAAAATAAATTTAAAAAAACCTAAAAAAATATTAAAAAGAGAGCAATCTTCTTATAATAAAGCGCTTTTGTGATTTCTAAATTTTAGCTTAGTTTCAAAAATTCAACACCAGATGCCGCTGATGACGTGTTTGTATATTCGAATGTTAATACTTACACAGAAATAGCTTTTTGAAATTAATTTGGTTTTTAAATTTTAGAAAGCTGTCCGGCAAATTTTATATATATATATATATATATATTATAAATGTTATCAAGTTTATAAATAGAACACTTTACCACAACCGATATCTAATTTTTTATTGTTAGTAAACAAATCAACTAAGTAATCAGAGGTGGGAATAAACATATGTAGATTACTTTCTTTCTGTATGAAATGATTATAGATTAGTAATGCTTCGTTGATGAATTCCACAAGGAAACAGGAAGAGACGTTTGCTAAGGATTTCGCAAAAAACTTCTAATCATAAAGGAATTTCAGTTTTTTTTGTTTTTTAATAAAGACCAGAATGAAAAAAAAGGACTATTACAAGTAGTTATCTTTTTTAAAACTACTGCTTCAATCAGTACGGATTCTCTAAATATATTTTTATTTAAAAAAAATCAACTACAGTTACTTCTACTATAAATAAATTTCTTCATGATATCGACTAGTAACTTGCGATTCGTACTACCGGTAATACCTCGCTCAGTGCGGCTTGTCAGCACGATAATTTTAATGTATTAACCGCACTGTGCGAGGTATGCCTGTGCATACCTCGTTTTAAACGGATTCCATTCATCTATACGAACATATAAAAAATCAAAGTTTCTATTACATCTTACAAATGTAATATTTCTCCTACAATATAATTTCACGGTATTTCGTCTTTCTATGCTAAAGACTTCTTCTGGTGACTATATGAGGACAGTAAATTCATCCTCTTCCTCAAATTTTCGCATGAATTAAAAAAAGAATCAAAATATGTAAACAAATAAACTATTAACAATATATAAATATCATATACAAAGCCTAATGCATAATACACAAAATTGTTTCAATTACTGAATTATTAATGTTTTGATAACTTTTGTTTAAACATAATTTCTTTCACATGTCCGAATGAAATATTTTTTAAGTAAAATGAGTAATATATAAAATGAGTAATCCAAATAACGGAGAATCAATTGAGTGAATATTACTCTAAATATTATTTACTTTCAATACAGTTGAACCTGTCTATCTCGAATCTCACGGGAAAGGAAAAAAATTCGAGATAAAGAGGTTTGGAGTTATAGAGGTTTTAAATGCGGTCAATTAAAAAACGTTTTAATTGCTTTTGTTGTAGAAAACTACAGTGATATGATAGCAGATTAATTATACATACATCCATAACATTTTTTTAAACATACATACGTACCTTTAACAATAAAAATAGTCTTTTAATGGCTTTTGACTTTCTTTGTTTCTGAATTCCGGAATTCCAAGAAACATCACCCCCCCCAACAACCTGTTGTTGAAGAAGGGTGGTCTTTGGGCATCGATTTTGTAATTTACACTATCTGAAATTCGAGATACAGAGGTCTTGAAGGAAATTTTTTCGATATAAACATGGAAAATATAGATTGTAAATTTAGATAATTTACATTTAGATTGTAAATGTAGGGAATTTCAGAAATTTCGAGATATAGAGGTTTTCGAGATAAACAGGTTCGAGATAGACAGGTTCGACTGTATAACAACTTCTGACCGACCTTTTTCATGATTATCAGTGCTTACTTACATTTCCTGTAACTTTCTTCGGTACATTTATTAAAGTAATTATTTATTATTATATTTTTTTAATCTTTCTATTTATCTTCAAAATATTACGTGTGTTTTCTCGAAGATATCTTATTTCAGTAAAATGATTTACTTGAAATATATATATTTGTAACTAGCACAACTAAATGTTGTAATATCACGTTTGACGAGGAAAATAATTCTATCTCTTGGAAAACCCACTTTTTTTCTTCTTTATAAGGAACATAAATAAAATATAAAACTGGACCAGGATCCACTAGTGTAGCTGGTGGCGGCATTTCTTGTTCTTCTGCAGTGGTCGGGGTACGTCATTTTGACTTTTTGTCTATGTTTGATGTGTATTGAGAGGGGCGGCAAACTCAGGTATCGCCCCGTGCGGCACAAACTCTAGTTACGCCACTGTCAGGAATCAATAAAGCGTTTCTACGCTCTGGTTTCAAACCAATTAACAAATTAAAACCTATTTGCTTTCATCAAAGAGCGCTTATCATTCTCAGAAATAAAAGTAACTTCCCTATAAGATAGAGTTTTTCTCTTTAGTCAAAGCAATGTTAACAACTCCCATATTAATAGACTTCCTTCTAAATAAATACTTTTTTATTTTCTTTACGGATTTAGCGTTTATCCGCCGATAACCATAAATAAGGTTATTTATTTATTATTCCTATTAAATAAAATAGCCTAATAACATAAGTATTAGCAATTATCAATGAAAAGTTAAAACAAAATTCTTAGTCAGTAGGCCTATAACGTATATCATATGAAAGTAAACTTATATTTACTTCATTTAAATTTGTATGTATTTAACATTACTTTTTTGTTGGGTGACTTCGATTTACTTAGATATTATTTTTGCTTATTAATTATTATATTTAATAGAACTATATTGTTGGTTTTATGTGTTTAAAATAAACTCAGCATAGTATTTCACTTGAATATATATTTAAGACTTAGATCTACTTACATTAGTTGTCTATCGACATCTTGGTCTTTTTTTTACATAAATCCGGAAGTCATGCTAGCTACCGGTTCCTGGCTATGTATAAACAATATGGCAATTTTTGCCTTCCCAACAATCCCCCCACCTCAAAATGACATTTGTTTATCACTTTTGATTTTAAACAGTCCATTTAGTGCTTTTAAATTCACAAAGGTATCACAGACAGTCCTATATACACTGGATGCACTTTTCGTGCTTGTGAGTAAACAGTCTTTTTGTCATTACATTTGCAGGTATCTCCTCTGTTAGACGATATTCCACAATCATTTGTTTATTTTGCACTGCTTCGCGGATGAAATGATATCGGATATCAATATGCTTTGTCCGACTATGCAAAACTGGATTTTTGGTCATGTGCTTGGTACCAGAATTTTATATTACAAAAACGTTATTCTGTCTATCATAACACTTTAAGTTTTTCCAATTTTGTGACCAAACTATAAGAGATAGATTGGTCATGCAAATGGATAAAATGTAGATCTTTTTAACAAACAAAATGCTACAAAAAATCTTTCGAAAAACTTTTTTGGATTCTGGAATAATGAGGGTTTATTTTCGTTTGACAGTTTTCTTATTTGCTTACGTATTTCCGTAACTATAATTAGTAGAGACTTCAAATTTGGCATAAAAGTAGGTAATTATAATCACTAAAACCCTTTTTCAGGATTTTTCGAAATTCCCACGGGATAGGATAAAAACCCTTGCTTTAAGTTATAAAGCTCAAGGTTTGCTTCCGTTTCAATTGTTAGGTTTTAGGAGTTGTTATCGTGACAATGAGAACTACACAAATATTGTTATGCAACACTTAGAGCTAAACTATTGTTCTGCACAATAGTGCTATGTATGCACCCGGTGGCGACAATGGGAACCATACAAATAGTGTTGTGAAACAATTGGAACTAAAATATTGTTGTGCATAATAGCGACGGGATTTTCAGGTTAGATGTAGTGTTAGATCTGTAATGATCAGATGATTTTTTACGAACTAGGAAAGGTTTGAATGATAGGGTTTTGACATTACAAAATTCGAATTAGGGGTGTACACTGGGAGGACGGTGAGTGGATGGGCAAACATGCTTCAAAGATACTTCTACGAGGTTTTCGGGATAGATATAGATTTGTAATGAGATCAGACCTTTTGGGGTGTTGTTGTTTTTTGTTTTGTTTGTTCCAACCGGGAAAGTTCCAAGTGATCTCGCAATTGCAATTTCTTTATCATCCACATTAGAACATTTGTTTTTTGTAATCCGAGCGAAGAACGGGTCTTTGGCTAGTATATTATAAAAACGTATATTACAAAAACATTATTCTGTTTGTCATTCTGGAAGCAAAATGTTAAATTACAAATTACTAAAACGTCGGAGCAAGGAAATCTTTTGGAAAATGATTCAAGAATTTTCACAAAACATGTTACAGTGAAACCTCCACTAACGGACACTCCCGAAAAGCGGACACCCCCCAATAGCGGACAGTTTTGCAATCCCCAGACCCTTAATATAGACGTTTCCATGTATTGACCTCCGATTAGCGGACACTCCCAATAACGGACAACATTCTACAGAAAATAAACGATCTTGTGTTGCTTTTCAAAAGCAATAGAATCAGGCTACAGTAATACGTAGAGGAAATTTTGAAATTATGGATCACGAACTCCAAACACATCAGAGTTCGGAAACGGAGACAAGTGCGATTGACTCTGTTGTCTTCGATTAGTTTTGTGCTGCACGAGCAAAAAACATTCCCATTAGTGGGCCACTATTGCAAGAAAAGGCGTTGGAAGCAAAGGGGACTCTGAAGGCCTTGCAAAGTTAAACGATTTTTATATTCATATTGAGAAACATGTTTTCAATGCAAAAAAGAAATGTGAAACTCTGTTAACTGATTACTTTAGTTAATAAAATTAATTTTCTAATCCGTTGTCTTACTTAAAATAATGACAAAATTAATATTGTAATTAATTTTGTTATTATTTTAAATAAGACTAATGGATTAGCATTCATTTGAAAAGGAAAATAGTAAACAGTTTGCAATTGTTCATATTTTCTCATAGGGCAATGTTAATTGTAGAAATTTAAGATTGTATGTAATTTTCATTAAATGACATGCTACAAGCTAAAAATTGAAAAAAAAGATAGTCCTCCCCAATAGCGGACACCTCCAAATAACGGACGAAGCTTCCGGTCCCGTGACTGTCCGCTATTCGGAGGTTTCACTATATTTATCATAAAGTTTTGTAATAAAGCCTAATATGTTTCGTTATCAAAAATGTGTTAGTGTTATCAAACACAAAATATTAACATTTTAGCTATATATGAAACCACCAAACACAAAGAAAGGTAAATTTACTGAAGAATTAGAGAATCTATTCATAAAAAATGAAAATGTATTAAACAACTGTCCAACTATACTAATTGGCGACGTAAATATAGATCTTTTCAAAGTGAATAAAAACAATGCAGTACAGAAATATCTAAAAGTTATGTGCAATAATGGTTTCAAAAATTGTCTTTACGGAATAACAAGAAACAACTGTACAATTCATGGAAATACGAAAACAAATGTAGATAATATTTTCATAAATAAGCATGATATCGAAACACCAGGAATAATATGTAAAGAACGAATCTCGGATAATAAGAGTTGAAAATGAGAAAATAACAGATCCAAATATCTATAAAGAACTAATCAATGAGGTTAACAAAACAAAATTCATCAAACTCTACATACTGTATATAAAAAGAAAAGTCCTGACTCATCAACGCCACCCTAAACCCTTCGACCTAGAAAGTTGAAATTTTGCACAGAGGTTTCCTTTACGATGTAGACAAGGAATAAGGCCGGATTTTTCAAAATTTCCACGGGATAGGGAATAAAATCTGGTAAACTGACCATGAAGTGTGAGACGACAACACCAGGTGTGTGGCGCCAACCCGCAATACACCTGAGCTAAGCGGAGAAGGCCACAACGGGCTGGGACGTCGTATATTCTCCGATCTCAATATTACTTTGCTAAATAAACAAAGTTTTTTTTTTTTAATGCTAAATATGCAAGGGTTCCAGAGCGAAGCTACGGTACTATTATTGAAAAGTATAGTTGGGTTTTGGAAATTTCCTATGATTTCTGACATAACTTTCCGGATAGCTTCTTTTGTAGCTTCCGTTACTTCCATATACTCTGCTTCTGTACTTGATAACGCGACTGTTCGCTGTTTCCTAGCTTCCCATGCTATAGCTGTATTAGCGAGTTTGAAGATATAACCAGTATACGATCTTCGGTCGATGATATTTCCCGATTGCTTTAGGCCATATAATGCTTTACGTATTTTGAAAACTTCGTTTTCAAATGCTAACTTCGAAGTATTTTCTGGCATAACGTTTTCTAATCCTTCTGGAACTTCCATGTAAATTTCTTCTTCGATTTCTCTGTTTAGGTAAGCACTGACGAAATCGAATTGATATACTTCGAGTTCTAGCTCTACTGCCATAGCCATCATTAATCGAATTGATTCCATTCTAACGACGGGAGAATACGTCTTTTGAACTTTACCACACTGATCAACTCTAACGCAATATTTTGCAGAGAGAACTTCCCCTGCTTCCCTGCATATTTTGAGTACTGAAACGGTTTCTTTAGAGTTAATCAGTGCAGTAAAGTTTTTAGTAATAAATTGTTGCTATATCATGCACAGTGGAATTGTGCAAGTTAGGTTTGGCTTGAGAAGTAACATAATACTTCTAAAAATTCCTTATATAAGAATTCTAAGTAGGACCTAATACCGTCTTCTTCTTCCTGTTCTTATGTATCCCGGATCCATCTTGGATCAATCACTCCACGGTAGGGGAGAATTGCTGATGCCTTTTTTTTTAGATATTAAATCCCGTTAGTTGACGGTCGGATTTGAAGAAGAGAAACAAGCACTAAGAGGAAAGAAAAGGTCAACTCTACGCTGGGCTTCGAATCTAAATTCAAGGCGCCGTTTTGACCACGAGGTTGTGCCGGAATGGCAGAATTTAATAGGACTGTGTTGTATTACTAGAAACTAATTATACATTTTTAATATTATAATAAAGTAATAGCATAATGTGCTTAATATTATCCTACATAATACTCCCTTTATCAAACTACATCAATTCGTTTTTTTTTTATTTGTTCTTTTTTTAATGATGTAGTTAAGCTTGGAAAAAACAATGCTTCCTTCAATAAATCACATCCTGAATTCTTCGACTGACATCAGGCATTTTTATGATATTTGTGATATATCTTATCGCAGACTAAATCAAATGCTACTGCTCGGATTTTTTTTCCCCCACTAAAAAGAATGCAACAAAAAAAAAAAATTCGCTTACGACAGTCCTGCAATATTTTGAAAGTTTTCACTTAAATCTTCATTGAGAAATCGTTCATCATAAGATTTTGTACATCCCAAAATAGTATATTTGTAGAAAAGAAAGACCTACAGGAATATGAGTAAACAACACCAATTTTATACAGGACAAGTTGACAAACATTACATAACATGTTCAGTAGGATCATCCCCTGTCGTTCAAGTTAGTATTCTCATCACGGCTGAAGGTTTTTCAAATAGCGTGGTTGGCAGCCACAGCATAAACATACAATGCAGTCCTGCAAATTGACTTTGGCAAGAGTATACGATTCATGAAGTACTGCCTGTAAATAAGGATCTGATGGAGTTAGATCTGGTGAATGTGGCGGCTAAAGAAATGAATACGAATTCGCTTCCAAGAAGAGGAAGAAACCCGCAAATAAAGTATACCTTTTCGCACTGTCCCGTGGATTGTTAATTATTATGAAGCAAAATTCATAACTGCCCTGTTTATATTTCTAAATGGTCGAAGCTTCAGTTTTACAGAGAACACTCTATGTTGATAGGTACGTAGTCCTCAACATGAATAAAGCAATCCGACAATACTGCAAACCACAAAACCCATGTTCTATGTGGTTCCGGATTAATCAATAAACAAAAGAAAATAACGTGCTTAGGGCACCTAGGGAAACGCAGCAATACAATTTTTCCCGTAGGTATCGTACCAATTGTTACTCGTTTCCTACAAGATTCGTTAGTTAATTATATAAAAAAAAAACAAACTAACAAATCTTGTAGGAAACGAGTAACAATTACAAAAAAATAAAAATTGTCTACTTTTATGGTTTACTTTTATCGAGACGATTTGTTAAAAAAGTTTCTTTGGAATGGCGAGTAACTAAAATTCAAGAAATGTTGTTTCATCAGATACCAGATATCACAGTCTAAACATCTCATGGTGTGGGAACTTTCACTTTTATCGAGTGTTAACACAAATGGCTGGATCCAGTCAGCATTAAATTTATCAACTGATTTGTGTCTTGGGACTCTTTAAGAATTTTAATTATTTATTTACTTAACTGGGTTGTTTTTTTTTTTAAATAAACGAGATAAGTTTTACTGAACAAGATGTAAAACGATGGGTCTAAGTAAGAAGTCACTAATTTGAGAAATATTACTGTAAAAAAGCAACACAAAATGTAGATGAAAATTTTCAGATGAAAGACGATCGCATGCAATGATATTTGACCCTAAAGCCTGAGTGTGAAATACTTTTTTTTTTTCGATCTTTCATTCTGTTTATTCATTTTCAAGAAACGAAAGAAACTCTTATCCAAAAACTTTTCCTCAAAAACAATTGAGATACTTATCCACAAGACTTGGACAAAAATCTCTCCGCTGAGTTTCAAGCACGTGTGAACCATATGTTCAGGGCAACAAAAAGTGTAAAAACCAGATTCAGTCATTAAATTTTATAAAAAATTGTAGATTTTATAAATGTAGATATTTTCATTCGCTTCGCGTATTTTTTCTTTGTTTTTAACGTTAATGGTTACAAACTACGAATTACAAACTCAGAGTTCATTTACTCAACTCCAACATAGTAAAAACCCCAACAGAACAAGACAGATTGTCTCTGCTCAACATATTTTTTATTATATACATATATATATTACATATAGAAGTAGATTAGTTATGCCAAATTATTTTAAGAATTTGCTCAGCAACTTGATCAAATCTCTTCTAGATTCTAGAAAACTCGTTTACTGAGCTTTGTTAAAAATCTGTTTTTGGGCAGTGCCTTACTTTTTCCCAGTCATTGGTCGAGCTTTGTGGTCTTTCAAATCCAAGAACGTGAAAGGTTTATTTGTATCACAAACCACTGAGATGGATCGTGATCGTAATATTGCAAGGGATATAAGGTCGACATATGAAAGCATCAAAACCCTTTCAGAATAATCCAATCCACCTTATTTATTATCGACAGTCCTGAGGGAATGGGTGGGTTCTCTGTACACTAAGCGAATGCCCTCCGCAATTCACCATACAAAGTCTGGTGACGTAAGAATATCCAGCTCACAGCAGAATACACAAAACACAAAACAACATCAGTACTGGCTTCCAAGATGTCTCTTCCATCAGTGTCTTCTGCAGAAAACTATCTCATCAACAGTCTTCCTTATGACGTAACCACCTGCTCTGCAAGTATCGCAGTTATACATGCAGTTATACACCGCCGTATTAAAGGAATTTTCCTGAATCATAAAATACATTTTCAATAACAACCTTCACTGCATGAATTACTTTGTATTGCGTTTTGTATAGGTTTTTAAGTGTGTAACATGATGAGCTTTGTGGGATTACAGACACGATATTTGGGATGAAGTTTAAAACTACAGTGTTTTTCAGCAACAATAGATTATGAGCATGTCTATACATTAGAAAACTGATTACAAAAAAAGTGAATTATTCTGCAAAAACAATTATCAGCACATCTACACCTTTCTTTCAACTTTACTCTAAAATAAATAAACAAGTAAAAAAAAAGATCTTGACACTACTATAATTTCGTGACATCTTTTTCGAGGAAAATTAGAAAACAGGTTAGTCCTTTAGGATTTTCTTACTTTCTAAGCTCTAATCAACATTTCATTTGAATTGCAGTCAAGTATTCAGTTAACGACAACAAAAATTTATTCATGATCCTAACATTTGCGAATGAACATTGTGTGTATCTCATTTTGCCTGTACGCTTAAGTGAGATTGGAATGAGATATTACAAAGTGAGAGACCATGAATGTTTTGCCAAATACTTACTGTAGTGTGCATTCATCAATATGAGATAAGATATAAAGTTAATAAATCAGAGTGTTATAACAGTGTCGTAAAATACTAGTGCCATGACAAAGTAAAATAATCAAAACAAAATCTCTCTTCAATAGATTAAACACAAAATAATTCAGATTCTTTTTTTTTTGTAAGATCTCGTTTGACGAACTTTATTCGTAAAATTGCTTTCCTAAGCCTTAACTATTTATGTATCTCTTAAGAAATCGTTTTATCAGGGTCAAGCAAATATGAATTCCTGCTTTGCGAAGCAAAGAAATGGTTATGAATGTCTTTACAGGCGCTTGGCACAGCCTAAGGACAATGTATTTTTTTCTGGTCAATTCCTTTTTAGATCCCCCCCCCCTGTACTAATTAATTAATGGTAATCATAAGGACTATTCTTTAGCTATATCCAGTTCTTAATTGGATATAGAGTTAGAATAAATTAAAACAAAACTCACTCAGTCAAAAGAAAAGAAAGTTAAGTCATGAATAGGTGATGGTAGTTTAGTATTAGAAATTAAAATAGAATTCTAGGAAATTTAGACATTGAAGGAAAAAAAGTAGGACAATGCAGATCTATGAACTGATATATATCTACGAACTACTGTGCAATTTCGCCCAACAAAAAACTATTAAGAGTCTTTAAGGTTCGTTTTTTTGTTTGTGTACATTTTTTCCAGCTCATTTGCACAATAGTGAAAAAAGAAAAAAGAATAAACATGTTTTTTTCAAGGGAGCTTCTAAAAAGTCAAAAGTTATTTTCTTATATACATATATATATATACTGTCCGGCCACTTTATTAGGTATAACCCTGCTGTGCGCATGAATGTCTGGACCTGTCGTCTCCCAAAACAACTCTTCAAGTCGGTGGGGGCGGTGTCGTGGTGTGGGGATGTTTTATATATATTATATCTTTTATATATATTATATCTGAGAGAGAGTGAGATGATCAGTACGCCAAGGATACGAATGCGAGATAGAAGGCAATAGAATAACATTCCACCATTAACATTGCGAAGAAACAATAGAAGTTGAGACAGATTATTTAAGAAAATGATGTCTACACAGATTCACAAACAGGAAGAATTTTTCACATGTCATCATCGTTTTGTACATAAAAAGAAAAAAGATAGAAGATA
>JAFIDM010132139.1:0-11755 GCA_023159025.1 Thereuonema tuberculata
GAGAGTTTTTCAAAATCAAGCCATTTATATTGTCACATTAGAACCCACACAGGTGAAAAGCCATTTAAATGTGAATTTTGTGGTAAGAGTTTTGCACGTTCAAGTAATTTACGTGTTCACATTAGAATCCATACAGGTGAAAAGCCATTTAAATGTGAATTTTGTGAGAAGAGTTTTGCACAATCAAGCCAATTACATTCTCACATTAGAACCCATACAGGTGAAACTCCATTTAAATGTGAAGTTTGAAACAAAAGCTTTGAATAATCAGGAGCTTTGATGAAACACATGCAAACATCATCTCCATGTTACTTAAAATATCTTTTTAATGTTAAATATTGTTGCATATGGTTTTGAAGTTGCAGTTAGGATAATAAAATTTGTTATTTGGAAATGGCAGATTACATAGTAATTGTACGATTACAAGGAAAATTATAATTCTTAAAAAAATTATTTATAAGAAAATAATATATATTGAATAATTTCTTTCAATTGAATTACTTTTAATTGACACTAGATGGTATCTCATTGTCTTTGCTGGAATCCTTGTAGAAATTTCTAGAAAATGCTTCTATCCTAATGATACTAGAAAACATACGTTGTTTCTGAGGAAGAGTGAATGTTCAATTAATTTCACTATCAGCATTTTAGGCCATCAAAGATGCTTATAGAATAGGAGAGCTTGAAGAAATCCTATAATTGTTGTACTTGAATAGAGTATTAACAGTTAACTGGTTCTCCTCATTTAAAAACCAGTCCTCTTTTTCATCTTATAAATAGTTTCAAATTGTCAGTTATCTCTTCATGATTCAAAGAAGGCTAGAAATAACTGAAATCGTAAAACTTTTTAATAAGAAATAGCATAGGTTATCTTTATGAATGAAATGATTCAGCAAATCCTTGAGAGTAATAGTCTTAGTCAGCGGTCGGCAACCCGTGGGCCGCATGCGGCCCATGAAGCGTTTTGGTGCGGCCCGCAAAGCCTATTGGAAGATTTTTTTTTGGTTGTTAAATTAAGATTTTCCTTTTTTTTTTTTTTTTAGTTGTTAAATTAAGATTTCATTTTTTTTTGGTTGTTAAATTAAGATTTTGCTTTTTGGCCCAAGTGCGGCCCGCAGTATATCCCCACATAACATATTTGGCCCTCTTACAACAAAAGGTTGCCGACCACTGGTCTTAATTAATATTACAATATTATGTAACATTACATAAGGATTAATTTGTAAAGTTGTTGTCTTTTCCACTTGTTATAAATCAGAAGGCTTTTCAATAAATCTACCACAATCTGACTCCATTGACTTCATATAAACACATTTTAATTCTCTTACATTTTTCTGAAACCAGAACTGAAGTTTTTACTCATTGTTGTCTAGCAACTCCTGTACTATAAGGACCAGTAACATAAAGAAAATCACTTCTTACAAACAACATTTGGGTCTCAAGCCAAAAGGTTCTATGTGCGCTTTGCCTAATTTTTCAGGAAAGCATTTTGAATTTTTGGTTGAAATAACGCTGCAATACCAGAAAATGAGATTTAGTATTGAAATCATTAAAGCCCAAGATAAACTAGCATGACAACTCCAATAAAATGTAAAATTGTAACAACTAATTCCTAATTTGCATAAGGCAGAAAGGTGCATAGAACATTTTGGCATAGCAGAACAACAGATTAATGAAGTAGCTTGAATGTTCTATGTGCACATAGAACCTTCTTCCATGGGCAGGACTAAAAAAAAATATGCCCACGCAGAATGTTTCTGTGTACTACATCTTACTATTAGCATTGTTAAAACACTTATTTTATTATTTTCCTTTGACTTAGAGGACATTACTGATAGGCTTACATTAAAAATTAGAATAGCTTTTAAAATTAAAGCATCTGGCTTCTACAATGTAATTTAAAAAGTAAACCATAACAATATTGTATGTCAGACGGTTCCAAAGTACAAAATTCAAGGTTGCATTTTGGTCTTATATTGAAGTAGCTCGGCTTAGTTGGAGTCATGTTCTGAGTCACATCCTTGTGATACAGGAACATAATTCCTTGCAATGGCAAACACTGGCAGATCTTTGTAGATTTGATGGAAGTTTGTGGGAATCCCTCCAGTTTCACAAAGCCGTAAAAGATCATTTTTTCCTCGCTTTAGGCTAAGAACGCACTTGAAGTCGTATATCCACGAAGTCATAAACGAAGTCTCCCCTCCGCAGGGAAGGGTTTGTTAAACAACCCTCAATTCGCCCAGGGTCTTTCATCAACGCACATATACAGTTGAAATCTATATTTTTTCCTCTTCAAGAAGGGGTCTTCACAATAGGAACAATTATGACATTGCTTAAGGGAGAGAAGAGGGAGAAGATTTTACGACTTCGTGGATAGTGCGTTCTTAGCCTTACTTATTGCGTGTTTTCTCAAGAAGTAGGGTGACAGCTGCACATCATCAGGATTTGGAATTTGAAAAGATAGGCAAAAGTTGAGGCTTTCTGGTTGAGGCAATTTGCTTTAGCGGCACATAGTTATCGTACATAGGCTTAACTTCCAATGCTAAGAGTTTTTCCTTTTTTTGCTCTTAGGCATTTCACTTTGCTGTTTTGAATTGGCAGATCACAGTTTCCATTGAGAAAGAGTGTAGCAGTAAGTCACTCTTTCCTTAATTTCTTCAGGTCGTGAAACTCATTATGTTGAAGTTCTGTGACAACGTATGGCTTGTGTTTCCGAGCCATAACAATTATGTTGTTGCACTCATGAGGCGAAAACACAGCTACATGTTTCTTGGCAAACTCGATTGCTGCGTGCATTGAATAAGCTCCATATAAGTGTTTCCAGGTTCAAGAAACTTTAGTTCAATAGTTTCAACTGAATACTTCTGAACAATGTACAACAGAGCAGTAGCAATAGCTGTTTTTATTTTGACCACCACAGGAATCCGAATAAATTGTCACTCGCTTCATGGGCGTGGTAGGTTTTCTATATACTTCATAATGCATGTACCAATCTCAGTGGAGCCCTGTTTAGCATTGACTTCAGTCCATGTATAGCAGTTGCCGTCGTGAGTTACTTTATTGTAATTTGTCATGTTATACATACTTAATTTTCTTAGGTAATATAGAGTGCTTACCTCACTGCATGGAATGTACAGTATTGACTGCAGGTCAAAAGTGGCAGAATAGTGACTGTTGTCAACTTTGGCATCATCATTATCTTTCAACATTTCCTTTTTTGCTAAATCTTTATTTGTGATATGTACATCATACTTGGAACGAAAGGCCTCCTTATCCTTACCAGTTAAGAGGTTAAACTTAGTGCACTTAGCACACTGGTCTTTTTTGGGTTTATAAAAACTTAAGTTGAATTTTCTGCAAAAAACACTACGGTCGGTTGTTTCCTTTACAGGTATTTTCTGTGCTGCAGTATATTTTTCTTTGTACAAACTGTACGTTTCTGTACGCTTCACATGACTAATAATAAAATCTTATAGACGTTCATAGTCACCCGTGTTCCAGTAATTCAAAAACATAGCTTGTAGGTCCTGTGAAGTAAACTTCATAGAACATTTGAATCTGCACTTCATGCAGTCAACCTGCTTTCTTTTTTTAACTGGACACGCTACCCATTTGTAGTTTTTGTAAGCTTTACCTTCAGCCTTGCATTTTTTTCGTATTTGTTTTTTTCCATTTTCCAGGATCCGATTCCTTCCATCGAGAAATTGACTACCACGATTGTTTTGCAACATATGTTTCTGCTTGGTCTGATTCATTCGTGTTTGGATCATTTTCATTTACAATTCGTTGTAATTATTGTCATAACCACCTTCCTGTTGATTTTCATCAATGTTGAAATTGATTTCACCATCGTTGCGGCTTTGTTCACATGAAGCAGAGTTCTCTTCATTCCTAGTAGGCTCATTGCCCTCTTCATTCTCCAATTCAGAACTGTTTCAAAATGAAGATGCCATCTCTGCTTTGCGCACCTGATTTCCTCTTCTGAAGAAGGAGGATTTCTCACATACTGAGAGTTTCTGTCTCGTTGTTTTTCCAGTGCCATCTAGTGAGCTTTCCAGCAAGTTCGGATACTTTTGCTCTCACAACCATTTGGCCAGCTAAAATTGAAGACATTTTTTTTTTGGCCAAAGGTTCTATTTGCACAAAGAATTTTCTGGCACAGAGAAAGTTGAAAGAAGTGAAAATAGAACTTTCTGGAACAATCAGCTGACAGGCTAAAAATAGTTTTTTTTTAAAAAACCTTCTAGCACACGACAGTAGTCACCAAAACAAACCGTTTAGCACATAAAACTGAAATTTAGCAAAATGTGCTCACAGAACCTTTTGGCTTGGGATCTTCAATATAATCCAGTATTTAGCACTGCACTATTTAGCTTTTAGAAAATCATCTAAAACATGATATGACAATGATAATGTGAATTTTTTATAATTAGTAGAAACAAGTACAAAATTTGATACAATAATGTCTGAACATTACGTTGCATTCAAACATCCCAAAGAAAAGAATTAGTAATTGGTAATTATTTAGGAGATGGCATACAAAAGGAATTAATTCATATAACTTCCAAGAAAATACTGAAACAAATTTTAGAAATGGTTCAAAATGCAAAATATTACTTGATAATTCTTAATACAACTCCAAACATAATTCCTATAGAACATATTACTTATTATAATAAAATTTGTATCTTATAACAAAACTAAAAACATAGCAGAAATTCACAAAGATTTTTGGGGGATTTTGTGCTGTTGAGGAACCACTGGTGATGGATTATATGAATGTATTTGAAATCCTTTACAATCACCTAGTCTCAATATTTGTAATTTATTGTGCCAAGGATATGACAATGGCATGAATATGTGTGGTAAACATAACTGGCTTGAATAAAGAAATTATTGAAACTAGTTCTAGAGCTTTCTTTGATCCATGTTCTGCACATCCATTAGTAGTTAATGATGCGGCAAAAATATCTTTTGAAACAGTTGATTTTTTTTTTGCATTGTCCAAGAATTGTACAATTATTTTTCCACCTACACTAAGAGATGGCCTATATTGAATTCTCACATTCAAAATGTAACTTAAAAACCATTGTCAAATACTAGATTAAAAAAAGCAATAATAAAACCTCTTAAAATGAACCTACATGAAATTTATCAAACTCCCTTGTAATGTTTAAAACAAAATTATTAACTTGTGCTCTTGATTCAATATCTTTAGTTGTGTCCTCAGTTATTTCCATTTAAAATTCTTTGTTCAATTATTATATGGCATGATATTTTAACTAAAATTAATGTTGTCAGAAAAATTATGCAAAACTTTTCACTTAATATACAAACAGTTATTGAATATGTTGAACAAATTACAAAAGAATTAAAAGATTATAGAAGAGAACAAAATTTTGAAAGTGTTATTATTTAATCAAAGAAGACGGCAGATATTTTGGATGTAAAACCAGTTTTTCCATGTAAATATGCTGCAGATAGTGGTGGTCAGTGGCTTTTACACCAGCTTTGAGACCTCTTTGAATTGTAGTCATTTTCTTAAGTGACTGCTCATAAAGAACATTTATTTTAGGTGAATTTTTGCTCAACCATTCTCGTCTTACGAAACTTCCCATTTCAATTTACAATATATAATTGATTTTGTCATTAGGATTGAGGTACGACATTTGTTTAATGTTTTTCATTAGGATCTTCATTTCTATGTCAGAACAGACACATCAAGGCACAGCTATTTGTAAAGAAGAAGCACAGAGTGTTTGTTTTTCTACTTATTATATTTTATTTAATTGCCCAACTTCAGATCAATATCAGTATTGCAGCTTTCATCCGCAAAACATGCTTTAGACATTTCAGTGTATTTACTTATCTCATTGTTTTTAAAGGTGACCTCTGTGATCTCATAACCTTTATAAGCTTATGGCATCTTGCAGTTTTTTCATAGGTTTCTTTACTTATAGTTCAAATAAACATCTCCTATGTTGTTGTTTTTTTTGCATAATAATCTCTACTGTTATATACTTGCTTTATGTACCAACTAGCCGGGTACCGTCGCTTCGCTCTGGAACCCTTGCATACATAGCATAAAAAACAACTTTATTTAGCAAATTAATATAGATATCGGAAAGTATAAGAGTTCGCAGCCCGTTGTGACCTTCTCCGAACAACTCAGATGTATTGCAGATTGGCACCACACACCTATATATCGATAAGGCAACTTAAAGCGAAAATATAAATCCTGTTTATTCCCTATTCTATGGGAATTTAGAAAAATCCGGCCTTATTGCTTGTCTACATCATAAAACGGACCTCTGTGCAACATTTCAGCTTTCTAGGTCCAAGGGTTTGGGCTGGACGTTGATGAGTCAGTGAGTCAGGACTTTTCTTTTTGTATAGCTAGATAACTGGATAAATGTGTAGGTATAGTGGTACATGATTTTCTATACTTTGTATGTGTTGCAAATATTGAAGTCTTCCAATTTGTCAGTCTGAATTTCAGCAATGTGATAAACAAGATGCCGTCACAATTGAAGTGTAAATATGTTGAATGGATTCCTGAACTTTGTTTCATATTCATTCTTTCAGATATATCTAAAAAGCAACTGTGGATAATTGCTTTTATATGTGTTGGATAAAGTTATTTTTCTTATAGAAATATCAGAAAAGTGAAAGTTAATGTAAGAGGCTGAAGCTTTTCCATCTTAATACCCAAGGAATAAAACAGATTTTCAATTTAAGAGGTATATGTGACCAACAATGCATTTTACAGATGACATGGTTTAATGTTTACATTTGAAAACAGGAGAAATAGTTAAGAATAAGTAAATTCCTTACTTTTTTTTATTCATTTTTGATGGATGATTCTCACCATCGGCAGCAAAGCGACATCACGCGCTGGTGTGAGATCGGCAGCGAAAGTATTAAATATATAGGACGCTGAAGTTCATTCATATTACTTCAATAGTAATTTATAATTGAAGAGGCTCGGAAAAGTAAAATTTTGTCAATAAAGATAATAATTTTCATTAGAAATCCTTTGATAACAGAAAGCAGCTTTCTTTGATCACAATTTTAGTAGGAATAAGCCATGTCATGAACTACTGTTTTCTTTTTTCATAACTTTAGTTTCAAAACTTATAAAATTTGGCTGCACTTTTAAATTAGCCACTCAACTTTAAAGTAGCCTATGTTTCAACTGATCTCCAGTCAAAGGGTTTGTACACTTTTCAAGTTGAAGTTTAAAGCCAAATATGATAACATTTACATAAAATCATTTATATTTGCAGTCTTTGAAAAATTCTTATACCCTGTTTACTGTCTTATAGCACCAATCATGTTAACCAAATCCCATCTTCTGTCTAAACACACTTCTGGAATATGTGAATCCAATCCTCTTCCACATTTACTAATTTATATCTGATTCACCTGCCATTTAGATGATGTATTTGTTCTAACTGCAAACATTTGCAGTTATGTAAAAGCATATTTTCTAGAGAAAATTAACATTCTCTCATAATCCACATTCACCCTGAAATCTTTAATGTACGTTTTAAACTGTCCCAGAGATATCGACAACCCCTGGATGGATTCCATCCATCAACTGGAACTAATATTTGCCGACTACTTATTGATGAATAGGTAAAGACCTGCATGATTCTCACAAACAAAGCATCTAATTATTCCTACTTTTAAATCAGCTTAATTTGTTTCATACAAAATGATACTCTTTTATTTTAAGTACTGCAATTTGTTACGTGAAGGAAATCACTATTGGAACGTAGTCTGAATGAGCATTTTTTTTTTCAAAATCTCTTTCATACAAATGTTATCATTAGAGTTGTATTACTTTCAACGGTCTCATTAACTATAAAAGATGTTAAGTGATCCTGCAAGTGTGCACCCACATAACATCAAATTCTTTATCCTTAAAATATTTCTCCTTCGTTTCATTTTTCACACCTCCTCCCTTGATTACTGTCCATTATTCTTTGTTGTTTTGTGTATTTTAAACACACACTTTTGTTTCAAGATCATGCAGTAATCTCTTGTCCTTCTGATCACTCACTTTTTTTACTTCTGCTCCACGATACATCATGTAATCATTGAACTGCCCCATCTCCTTCCCTGAAGTAGATTATTTAACCATCTTCCATTCTACCCCCTTCAACTTAACCTACATCCACTACTTCATTCATTATCAACAACATCCGTTAAACTCAGAGCTTTTTCTTCATTGGTGTAATCTTTCTAAATACCACAACTGTCAGAACTATTTGCAACATTTTCTATACTTCAATTAAAATTATTGCAAATTTTACTGCAATGCCTACAATGAAATCTTTTAAAATCATCTTGAATTTGTGAACACCTATCAACCCTTTGAAGATAAATTATAAGCAACTAAAAGCAACTGCATACTTTAATACAGTGCTGCAGAACCTTATTTGCTTCAAGGCTACACCAATTGTTGTTCTGAAAACCCTAGGGAACATAAAATTTTTTGTTTAACTACTTATTATTAATCCTTTGAAAGAAACCTCTGCATAATTTATTAGATGAGTAAACTGTTTTTTAAACATTTACAAATATTCCGAAATATTTCTTTAAGCTGATTTTAACTGTATTTAGCTTATTTGGTAGAATAAACAGAATGTAATTGGAATTTCTTTGCTTTAGATTACTTTATACAATGAATTTAGTGGTCATTATAACTTTTTATGAAGGTTAATGTTTACTATAGATATATTCTAAGATGTAATGGTACAATGGTTGAGAAGTAATATAGGATTATTTAAGGCCAATGTCATTTTTAAACTTTAGTTTTAAGCCAAATTTTCATTCAAATTTATGATTATAATAATAAAAAGATATGTAACTGAATGAAGGAAATTCAATGCATTTCACATTATTATTATTAAGAAATACATAAGAAGTACTTGTTAATATAAGACTAAGAATGAAAGTTGAGAATTCAAATGAGATGAAGATGTTTGTCAGTTATTGACAGTAGTATAACAGAAATTACAAACTTAATATTAATTGCAAATTTAGATTCAACACTATGAAACTAACTAAGCACTAGTAATAACATTATTAATTTTTTCTTAAATAATTACAACTTAATTGAAATAAGGTGAAAATAAGTTGGGTTAACATTTCATGCCTTTGTTTAAAAAATGTTTATCATTAAGATTACAGCAGGAGTAAAATAAACGTCATATTGTAGAGTTACTCCAGAATATGGAGAGAGTAAAGATACATTTCTAGGAAATGACTACTTTTATTGTGTTTTGCAATGAATATGATCAGTAATGTAATACAAAAAGATATGTATAGTTGAAATTACTTTGCACTTTTGTTGTTAAACATATCTGAACATTACAAAGCCATATAGCAAGATCCTGATAAGGTAAAACTACAAACTATTTCTGGTGTGGGTGTTATTAGTGTAGTTTTAATTTGTAAGGATTTGTTTTCTTTATTTGGTTAAACATTTAGTAAAATAGAAATATTACAATCACAAAATCTAGCAAATTAAATTTTTATGGATCACTTTTATCAAGATTCCTTCATTATTAATGTATAATGATAAATACAGCCTTTTTTTATTTCAATTTTGTGATTTTTCAGAATAATTCTGTCAACCATTTTGAGATAATACCACTGTCAAGAATAATGAATTTACAAGATTCACTACACAAGATTATAGATTACAAAATTATGTCTTTATTTGCAATGTATTACATACAGCAGTATTAATAATACAGCTACTGATAAATATAATACAAAGGATTATAAACGATCAAACATGAGAAAATAAATAACTACAATAAAAAACTGCAAAAAATTACAAGTATGTTGTTGTGTACAAAAGATAGATCCATTATCCAAAAACTACGCTTTCTGTTGCCCTTCTCTCACTAATGAGGAAGTGGATTTATGGGGTAGAAAATATGTTAGAATTTTCAAAACTCTGTAAATCCCTCTGAATATAACAACTAAAATATTTATAGACAAATAAAACTAACAAAATTTAAAGAAGGAGATGGAACTCGTTAAATGTATTTATCTAATTTTCTAAAACAACACACTGAAATTGGATTTGTTAAGAAATGAAGATTAAGAAAACATTATTAAGTGCTGGATTCAAAACATGAAATTAATGACTACTCATCTTAGTCTGATCAAAGATTATTGCTGGAATATTTTGATCTAAATATCAAATGTGAAAGCAGACTGACTTACAGTATAAGCACTGAAAACAATGAATCATAAACTTTCACCCTCATTTGGAAGACAGCTAATTGCAGAAACTGTCAACCAGTTGATCTGATGATGAACCTAAAGTTACAGGAAGGATTTGTGAAACATTATCAGATGAAGGATAACAAGGATCAAGCACATCTACTATTAAAAGATATAAAAACCATCCTTTCTTAAAGAACTGCTTTTTTTTTTATTTTATTTATTGCTAGTTTTATTATACAAGACCAGTCCTACTAGATGACATAAAAGTACCTGTGTTGTAGGTGCTGGTAATGATTCTATAAATTTTAAAACATCTATAACAGTTTTCACAACAAATTAAAATTAGATTGCTAAAAATACAGAAAGAGTTATTACAAATTTTACACATACGACTTTTATAATTAATAAATTACATATTCATCAAGAGAAAACTAAGCATTTTTTTTTTTTGATAAACATAGACTCAAATTTATATTCAAAATAAGGTATTTTATAAAAATGATTTTTTTTTTTTTTTTTTTTTTTTTTGCAATAATGTTTAATTCATTTAATCTTACCAGTTATAATTTTTTTATTATAATATTTTTTAATACAGAAATTTTATGTATATTTATCATATCAAAAGAGAATTGTTCAAAGATATTATTAATGATTCTATTTTTAATTCTTAAGCCAAAATTATTTTTTGGGGCATCATACTGCATTTTCTCATATAAGCTTGTTGATCTCGTTTTATTGATGGTATTTATATCATTTTTAAAGCAAATCTTATAATAATAATTTATTATTAGATTATAAATTATTTTTTGTTGAGGTAATAGTATTTTGTTTTTTATAAGGATTTGATGTTTATGGTTTTCAGATTGATTTTTAAAATTTATAAAGATTATATTTAGAATTTTATACAAAATTCTGTTAATATTTTTTACCTCTGATTTATTTAGATGAAACCAGCTTAACAAACCATAATCAATAAGTGAGTCAACATAAGATTTATATAATATAATTTTGGTTTTTGTAGGGAAAATATCTTTAATATGATAAAACATAAATAAAATACTGTTTAATCTTTTTAATATATAAATATAGTGGTTGTACCAGGAGAATTTGTTATTGATATATAAACCCAGATATTTGTGATTACTAATTAAATTTAAGCTTTGACAATTACAGTGGTTAGTGTTTTCATGGTTCATGTGTAAACACTGGAAATTATGGATTTTTATTTGTGGTATTATATCTATTTTTTTATTTTTCGTGTGGATTACCATAAGTTTTGTTTTCTCCTTATTAATGTTCATTTTATAATCGTGTCCATTTTATCAGATATGTGAAATCTGCTTGTATTTCTTTTATAGCTGTATCTAGATTAGTATTCATGTTAATTAAGATAAGATCGTCAGCATAAGCATAGATATTCGAAGTAGTTTGACAGTTGAAAACAGTGTTTAAATAAATTGTAAATAATACTGGTCCTAAATTAGAACCCTGAGGTATTCTTTTCTTC